>CAUYQG010166411.1:0-32504 GCA_963574415.1 Tarsius wallacei
CGCGCCTGTAGTTCCAGCTACTTGGAAGGCTGAGGCGGAAGGATCGCCGGAGCCCAGCAGGTCGAGGCTGCGGTGGCCGGGAGCGGCCACTACACTCCAGTCTGGGCAACAGAGTGAGACTTCAACTCAAAAAAAAAAAAACAAAAAAAAACTTTCTTAAAAGGCTCATGTTATAGTTTTGGAAGCTAGAGCAATCAGACAATAGAAGGCGATCAGGGGTATCCAAATAGGAAAAGTGGAAGTCAAGTTATCCCTCTTTGCAGATGACATGATTCTATCCCTCGAAAACTCAAAAGAATCTGTCAAAAACCTCTTTGCACTGATAAAGGACTTTGGCAAAGTCTCAGCATATAAAATCAATGTGCAAAAGACAATTGCATTTCTATACACCAATAATAAACAAACAGAAACCCAAATAAAAAGCACAATCCTATTCACAATAGCCACACAAAAAAATGAAATACCTTGGTATCTTCCTAACCAGAGATGTGAAAGACCTTTACAATGAAGACTACAAAACACTGCTCAAGGAAGTCAAAGATGACACAAAGAAGTGGGAAAATATTCCACGCTCATGAATTGGAAGAATCAACATTGTTAAGATGTCCATTCTACCTAAGGCAATCTAGAGATTTAACGCAATACCCATCAAATTACCATCAGCATTCTTCTCATACCTGGAAACAACTATACAGGAATTCATATGGAAACATAAATGACCATGAATAGCCAAGACAATCTTTAGCAAAAAAACAAAAAACAAAGTGGGAGGTGTCACACTCCCAGACTTTAAACTTTATTATAAAGCTACAATAATCAAAATAGCCTGGTATTGGTACAAGAACAGACATATAGA
This sequence comes from Tarsius wallacei, assembly GCA_963574415.1. NCBI lineage: Eukaryota > Metazoa > Chordata > Mammalia > Primates > Tarsiidae > Tarsius > Tarsius wallacei. The sequence continues at coordinate 857 of CAUYQG010166411.1, forward strand.
CCAATGGAACAGGATTGGGATTCCAGAAGCAAAACCTCAATTTCTCAAACAACTCATCTTCAACAAAGCCTCCACCATCAACCACTGGGGAGAGGAGAACTTGTTCAGTAAATGGTGCTGGGGGAACTGGCTGACCACATGCAGAAGATTAAAACAAGACCCCTACCTATTCCCGTACATAAAAATCAACTGTAAGTGGATCAAAGACCTAAACGTAAAACCTCAAACTATAAGAACCTTAGAAAACACAGGAGACACCCTTATGGAAGTTGGAACTGGCAACCAATTCCTGATCAAAACCCCAAGTGTCCATGCAATAAAAAATAAGATAGACAAGTGCAACCTCATCAAACTGACAAGCTTCTGCAAAGCCAAAGAAACCATCAAGGGAGCAGGGAGACAACCCCAAGACTGGGAAAAAATACTTGCCAACTTCATGTCTGACAAAGGTCTAACATCTAGGATTTACAAGGAACTCAAACATGCTGAAAAGAAAAAACCAAAACAGCCCCACCACAAAGTGGGCAAAAGATATGAATAGACAGTTCTCAAAAGAAGATGTATGAGCAGCATTTTTATGAAAAAATGCTCAGCCTCACTAGTCATCAAATAAATGTAAATTAAAACCACATCGAGATACCACCTATCTCCAGTCAGGATGGTCATCATCAAGAACTCAAAAAATAACAGATGCTGGAGAGGTTATGGCGAAAAGGGAACACTTCTACACTGTTGGTGGGAGTGTAAACTAGTACATACTCTGTGGAAAACAGCGTGGCAATTCCTAAAAGTTCTAATAATTGATCTTCCATATGGCCCCGCAATCCCCCTACTGGGAATATACCCGGAAGAACTGAAATCACTTTATAAAAAAGATACCTGCACACATATGTTTATTGCAGCATTGTTCACAATAGCAAGAACATAGAACCAACTGTGCTACCCATCAAAAGAGGACGGGATTAAAAAAATGTGGTACATATACACAATGGAATATTATACAGCCATAAAGAAGAACAAAATCATGAACCTCACAGCAACCTGGATGGACTGAGAGTCTATAATACTGAGTGACCTTTCACACAAAGACTCATGTTCTCACTCATAAGTGGACCTTGAACAGCTATCGTAATACTGTAAGAAAAGGATTGGCAGTAGTGGGAAACTTCGGGGAGATGGGGAGGGGCTGGAAGGTGGGATTGGCAGTAGTGGGAATCTGCCTGGGGAAGGGAGGGCACACCTCATCAACAAGGGTACCTGCATAATGAATATTTGTATACCTAATCCTGAATTGTACCCCACATCTTTAAAATAAAAATTTTAAAGTTAAAAAAAGATTCATATTAGAAAGAAATGTAGCCTCAATCTGTAGTGCACATGGGTAACTCTGCTGTAAACTTGAGCTGTAAAATACTTGATTAGCCTGTCTGTTACTAACATGTAAGCCTTATTGGGGGACCAAAAAATTAAAATTGTATAAAAGGCAATGCTCCCCAGCGCTCAGCGCTCAGCCTTTGAATGTAAATCCACTGAGCCAGTGCTGGCACAAATAAAACTGCTTCCTGGCCTTGGTGTCCTGACTCTCTCTGTAAAATCCTGCCACACACACAGTAAAAAATAATCCAGTTAGAAAATGAACAGTAGACATGAAGAGACTTTTCAAGATGATGCAAATAAGCACATGGAAAGATATTTAGCATCACTAGCCTTTGGGGGGGGATGCAGATTAAGATCATTATGAGACATTGCTACACACTTAATTGAACAGCTGAAATACAAAAGTAATAATAAAATCAAATGCTGGCAAGGATGTGGAGAAACCTTGCTTGTGGGAATATAAAATGGTACATACAGCCACTCTGAAAGATAGATTGACAGTTTCTTAAAAAACATGCACTTTGGTGAGGATGAGGAGAAAAAGGAACGCTTTTATACTGCTGGTGGGAATGCAAACTAGTGCAACCTCTTTGGAAGACAGTGTGGCGATTTCTGAAAGAACTAGAAATTGACCTTCCATACGACCCAGCAATTCCCCTATTGGGAATATACCCGGAGGAACTCAAACCATTCTACCAAAAAGATACCTGCATACTTATGTTTATTGCAGCTCTATTCACAATAGCAAAAACATGGAACCAACCATGTTGCCCATCAAAGCTGGACTGGATAAAAACAAATGTGGTACATATACATGATGGAATATTATGCAGCCATAAAGAAGGACAAACATATGGACTTCGCAGCATGAGTCGATTGTATTCAGTCGTCTATCACAGAAACAAAGAACAGAGTACCATATGTTTTCACTCATAATCAGACCTTGAACAATTATTATAATACTATAAGAAAGGGATTGGTAGTAGTGGGAAGCTGTCAGGGGAGGGAGGGGTGGGATTGGCAGTTGAGGGAGACTGCTAGGGGAGGGAGGGGCATACCTCATTAACAAGGGTACCTGCATAATCAACATTTGTATGTCTAACCCTGAATTGTACTCCACATCTTTATAATAAAAAAGCATGCACTTACCATACTAGTGGGCATTGATCAGAGAAATGAAATTTTAAGTTCACAGAATAACCACACATGAGTGCTCACAGCTGTTCTATTTATAATAGTTTTATTGGTAGATAATTTACATACAATGAAATGCACAAATCTAAAGTGTTATAATTCCATGTGTCTTGTCAAATGCATGCACTCTTGTAGTCCACCCATGATTTAGAACATTTCTAAATTTAGAATATTTCTAGCACCCCCCAGAAAGGCCCTTTGTGCTCCCTCAGCTAATCTCTGCTGTGCCACTCCACCCAAAGCCCAAGGTAGCAACTTTCTGATTTCTTTAACCATAGATTGGTTTTCATATAAATGGAACCATACACTGTATGTTCCTTTATGTCTGTCTTCTTTTATTAAACAAGATTCTGAGATTCTTCTGTGTTGCAGTGTATCAATAGTTTAATTCCTTTTTATTCCATTTCATGGATTCATCCCAATTTGTTTATTCATTCTCTTGTTAATGTTTGCTTGGATTATTTCCAATATTTTCTTTTATGAATAAATCTACTAATTTGTCGTATAGATATGAATTTTTGCCTCTTTTGGATACAAACCTAAGAGTGGAATTGTTGAGTCATACAGTAGGGTACATTTTTAAATGAGTGTTTGCATGTTTGCATTATTTTACTTTCTCACCAGAAACATATGAAGTGGACCTATTTGAAGTTTTTAAATGTGCATGCATTTTTTCATGTGTGCATTGGCATTTACATATATTCCTTTGTGAAGTGTTTACTCAAGTTTTTTGCCCATTTAAAAAAGTTGGTCTTTTTATTATTGAGTTATAGAAATTCTTAAATACTCTGGAGCCAAGTTCCTTATTTGATGTTTTGTGAATATTTTCTCCTAGTCTTTGACTTGTCTGTTAATTTTACTGCTGACGTTTAAAATTTCCATGAGGTCCAATTGATCAATGTTTTTATACTTCAGCTACTGCTTTCCATGTCCTGTGTAAGACATATTTTCCTAATCCAAGGTAGTAAAGATATTCTGTGTTTTATTCTAGAAGTTTTAAAATTTAGAAGATTTATTATCTAATTCTGATTTTTTTCTTACAAGATGCAAAAAAAGAAAAAAAAACTAATGAAAGAAACACACATGGGAGGTAGGAGTTGGTGGGAACACCACTGGTTTTGAAGCCCAAGGTGTGTCGTGGTTGTGTCCAGCTAGGTGACCTGGGCAGGTCACACCTCAGGGAGCAAAGTGGGTAGAGGCAGTGACCCATGAGGGCCAGTGCAGTGAAGTGGTCTTGAAACCTGATTAGAGAAACAGAATGCTCAGCTGTGAGAACACAGGGCACTCCAGAAACCTGGTGTACAAGAAAACTCGCCACTTCCCCTACCCAATGCTACCAAGGGCCAAAGTTCTCCAGAACTCAGTCTCTTCTGCCTGCAGAACACCTTTCTGTGGGTCGGAGGCGGCCACCATCGGGTGCTGTGGGCATGGGTTTATAGGCCCGCTTGATGCCACTCAGCAGAACGGATGTGGCATTGTACTCTGACTGCCAGTCAGTGTTGATTCTCTTGGGGCACAGGTGTCATGTATGGTCACAGCGGGAGGACAGCAGGAGGGGCACTTCATCCAAGATCTGCAAGGAGCCTTCCCCAGCGGATGGGGAATGGGGCCTTTGGGGAACAAAGGCAACCTGAGAAAATGAAGAGGGGTTGAAGCCAAAGGAAACCTGGGGCCCAAATGTCGCTACCGCAGCAAGTTCTTGGCTAGATAAGTACAGAAGGATGTGGGAAGCATGGCAGGGTCTGGCATCAGAGATGGGTCAGCTCACCAGGGGTTGGGAGGGTGATTGCCTACCTAAGTCCCACTAGGCTGACACGACTGATTTCTGTTTCGCATAGCTTGGGGTGAAATAGGGGTTGGGATGGTAACTTGTCTGTGAGGAACTATGGACAGCAGGGACAAGGGTACTTGTGGGGAAGCTTACTGTTGACCCATGGCCAACATGGTCATCACAGCAAGGCACTCTGGGAGTAGAAGAATTCCCAAGTTCTGGGGAGGAAAACTTGGTTCCAGAGCTGTGGCCCCGAGGAAGCCAGCTGGTCCATGCAGAGTGACCTTAGCATAGCCAGTCATGGCTGAGCATCAGGTACCCCAGGGATTTGGGTCTGAGAGATGCCAGTGAGTGTCCTGCTCCAGAGCATATCACAGAGATAGTGCAAGCCCTAATCACCAACTTTGTGGCCCCAGAATTCCATCAGAGGATAGCGCAAGAGCCAGGAACAAAGGCAGTCACAGGCCTCTGGCACATCAGATAGGACCTTCCTTGGCCAAATTCCATGAGGGAACTTGAATACCTCCATGGGGTTATGAACGTGCCTGGAACCTCACACTCAGGCCTGGGGCTCAAAGAGGTATTCCAGGTATTTATGGTCTCATGATAGGAGCAATGGAAATCAGTATCTGCTCCTCACTATAAGGGCAGAGATGGGGTACATCACAAATAGTTAAAAAGACTTCCCAGGACCACATAGATGTAGACAAGGTCAGCCTTCTCCCAGGAAATTAATGTAGTACCTTAAGTGCTAGGCTAGTGGGCTGGAGGGAATTGGTGTCTTTCCAGAGTGTTGCAACATTTCAGTGCTGGGATCCTGCCTCCAGACTTACCTTTCATGCTGCAGCCAGAAATCTTACTAAAACACAACCAAGATACTCCCTACCTATTCCCTGTACAGGTTTCCCATGGCCCTCAGAAATCCTTTGAGCTTCTCAATCCAGCAGCTGAGCCCTCCCTGACTCAGGCCCTGACAACACCTTTATCTTTTGACTCTCCCTCCTCCATTGGTGTGAACATACCCTTCCTTAGGTGTGTCTCATACAGGCTAGATCCCCCTTGCTGCGGTTTGCATTCCTCCCTCTGCCTGGAATGTCCTTCCTTATCTTATACCTGATAAGCACTGAGTCATCCTTAAAAACTCTGCTCAAGTATCACCTTCCTTAAGAAGTCTTACCTGACCAGCCCCAGCCTGTTACAGGCAGAATGCTTGACCCTGGTCACAGACAATGCGGGTTGCCAACCACAAATCTATTCTCCTCTTTATTCCTTGCCAAGAGGATCCTGATTTTGCCTAAGTAGTCAACCCTCAGGAAGGTGGCCCTATAGGCCAAGTCCAACATGCTAGCTCTGTCCCGCTAACAGCATGAGACTGATACCAGTGGGCAGGTGCTTGGTTCTGGCCATTGCCTTCATGCCCCACTGGATGTCAGGGTTGGCAGGCTCTGACAAAGGGGCTGCAACAGGGACCAGTTCTGGGCGTGTTTGTCGTTGCAGGGTCAGGACCTGAAATTGCGCCTGGGGCCAAGCAGCTGCCAAAAGAGCCGAGGGAAGCCACCTCCTCCTGTTAGATTCTTCTGGAACTATTTTTATTAGGGTTGTTCAGGGAGCTTTCCTTCTACAGGGAGTGTAAGGGGGCCCAGAGAATCTTCTCAGAACCAGAGACCATGAAGGACTGGCTCAGGCTCACTGGCCAGTGGGCTCTTCCAACTCCAGAGTCTGTATTCTCGTTTGTTGTTGTTGTTCATTCAAAAGTATTTGTTGAGTGCCTGCTATATGCCAGGCAATAAATGTTCAAAAACAAATTAAACAAAGTACTTACCTTCAAGGACTCACAGCTGTTCCAAAGGAGACACATATACAGGTAAGATGCCATTAGGGTGTAATTCTCTATAGTAGAATTCTTAGTTGCTAATGAGAGCATATACTCTGTGTAGTTTAAGCAGAAAAGAAAGAGAATGCTATTGGGTAGCTTACAGAATCTCGTGCAGAATGAAAGCTATGTCTCAATTCCATGCCGTAAGATGAGCTTGGGACTCCATTTGCAAGAGCACATTTTGGCCTTCTCTCCTACCCAGCATTGTGATGGAAGAAAATGAATCCAGATGCCAGGGCATGGACAACCTTGATCTGAAGAGAGAGGGAGAGTACATGTATATATAATCTCTTGGAGAGAGTTTACAAACAACTACAGAGCTATGGCAAGGCCACACACAGGGAATACCTACTGGCAAAGAAGAACCAGAGCCGGACAGTAGTTCAAGAGGTAAGGACAGATGTTATTCAGGTCTACCGTAGTAGGGGAAAAGAGCCCTCAGTTTAGAACTGGGCTTAACTCCAAATACAACATGGACAGCTAGGGGGACTGAGAGCCAGGGAACTCTAAGTCAGTGGATGGAAAATTACCAAGAGAAAACGGAAAATGTCATGGGCATGTGGGGTTCTGGATAAAATGACCTAACAGGATTCTTGCTGATGACAGACCAGGATGGTCAGACATCACCGGGGGATGGTGGAGGAGGAGGAACTATGTGAATATTGGGGGGTGATCAGGTATCGAGGATGGGGTTCTTGCTGAACAGACTCAGCAGTGTTCTTACTCAAAATGGATTTTACGAGAAAGTATGCAGGCGAGCCTAGGAGAAGGTTCAGGAGCCTGACTCAATTTGCAAAGAATCCTTGTCACTGCTCCCTCATTCTTCTCCTATGCTGAAATTAAACTAAGTAGACCCCAAATAATCTTTAAAAATACAGAAGTGTTACAGAAAAAATCCCAAACAGCAATTTTAAACGTATGGAATGTGTCTATTTTATCAGAAGTGCTCAAGTGTTTATGACAGCAAAAAAGATTTGGAGGTACTGAAGATGCTACTGGTGTCCTGGCCAGGTCCCCATTGCTTCCTTCCCCAGCTGCCACAAAAGGACACATCAAGAAGGTGGCCATCTACAAACCAGGAAGCGGGTCCTCACCAGGAACTGAACTGGCAGTGCCTTGACCTGAAATGCCATAGAGGGTAGTCAAGCAGCAGGTTGGAATACAACGAGCCTAGCCAACTTTTAAAGCCCCTTCCAACCCTGAGAGAATGGACTTTAGGCTACAAACCAGGGGGCGAATCACCACCCTCATTTATAACATATGTCCCCAGGGCAGCAGTAGGCACAGTTCACCCAGAGTGTTCCCACAGGGAAATGTCCATAGGTATGCTCAGGTTTGATTGCTCCCCAAAGTTCTGTTTCCGACAAATTAAACAGTCCTACTCTGGTCACTGGTAAACATACAAAGACACTTTGATTTGAATACAAATCTTTATTATTCAGAAAACCACAACAAAGGCACCTCAGAATTCCAGGTATCCAGTCTGCATTTGCTGGGGATAAGGGTCGTGCTGAGGGCTTGGCCATGCCCTGAGGGCTATATGCTATGTCATGAAGGGAAAGGGAAGCTGGTATGATCAACAAACTGGGGAAGCTGAGCCTCTTAGGATGTGGTGTCTGTCTGCAAGCCAGGACACTGATTTGTAGCTTACTCTGTTATTAGGATGGTGAGACAATGTTTCTTCCACCTACTTTTAGATGAGGCTGGTGAATGAATGTAAATGGCATCCTTGTGGGGATGAATATAAGTGTTCCTTTCTCAGCTACCCACAAATGTGTGTTTTAAAACAAAGGGGCTCTCGTAACCCACTCACTGGCTGTCCAATAGAGAAGCAAATCCCCTGAGATGCTTGGTAAAAATCTACATTCCCTGGACCCTTCTCTGTAGATCATGTCTCAGTACATGCAAATGGGGCCAGGACATCTGCATCATCATTGCCCAGGGGATTCTGTGACCAGCTGAGCTTGGGAAGACCCTGCCTAGGGAGGGAGAAATGGCCCATGAGCCCTTGCAGGCCCCTTTGTGAGGAGTTTGTCCAGAGGAATGCTAAGATGGCGTGCTCACAGCTGGAAGTGACCTTAGAGGAAGGTGGAAAGAGAGCCCCAGATCAATCCCACCCTCTGGATCAGAAACACCGGCTGGAAAGCACTGGAAACTGGGAATGAGAAGACTGGAAGGTTGGCTGTGGTCTTCCCACCCCACCCCCCATCCATGGTCAAGGCTGAGCAAGCAGGGCCTGGAGACTCTGCCTTCTTGGCCTTTGTTCTTTTCTTCTGTGCCTTAGGGGTCATTGCCCACCAGGCTCAGCAGGGCATCCTTGTAGTCACCACTGGTGTCTTCCTGAGGGCAGGAGGCACATGAGAGTTAGAAGGGGTTGGGGGGGGGGTGGTGTGCTTGTGCCCTTGGCCTGGCTGCTGTTATGATACTAATAGCTGTGCTCCTTGTGTGGGGCCTGGCCTGTCCCTCCAAGTGTTCCTAAGCCACAGGCTCCACACCCCTTTCCTTGCTTTTCATTTCAGGCTGTTCCTTTGTATCTTCTTTTGATTCTCTTACCAACTACATGGGGGAATGATGTGGAAAATGAATCACAGAGACAGTTCCACTCTTAAACCAAGAAGGTGTGTGGGTGGCTCCCTTACCCTGCCAGCCGCCCCAGGGCTCTTTCCCATGTTTCATTTGGGCGTCAGGTGTGCCCAGTCATTCATTTATACAACAGGAGGCATTATTTATTCAACGCCTGCTACTGTAGCTCAGGGAACCAAGGCTGAGAGCAAGGTACCCAGTGCCACACCAGGAGGTGGTGGGGTGGAGAGAGCCTGGACCACAGCTCCTTCATGCCCTGATCATGTGACTGAGGCAAGTCCCTTTACCTCCCTGAGACTCGTCTATGAAATGATGTTGATGATGATGATATGCTGGCTGAGATGTGGTGGGAGGACATAGCAGGAGAAAGGCAAGCTGGCCTGCCTAGCATCCAGCTGATGGTGATGTTCACAGTGTTAGTCTCCCAGTGAGATCAACCCCGCAGGTCTAATGACTGGGCTCATTTCTTAGCTATTGGTGGGTTCTGATAGGATTGGCTAGCCAAGGGTCTGCACATAGAGCTCGAGGTGGGGAGAATGGGAGAAGTCAGGTCATCCAACTCTCTTTTATGTGGCTGAGGACAGTGGGCCCAAGAAAGGCAGTGGGTTCACCCAAGACCGTACGATGAGTAAGGGGTAGGCTGGAGCTCACCCACTTTCCTTAGCTATGCTCCAGAGCAGTTTAGGTCTCGTGGGAATTGTCTATTCCTTGACAGTTTAGTAAAATTTGCCTGTTTGGGGTTTGAAATATTGTAGATTTTTAACTACATTTTAAAAGTCCTTTTTTAACAAAACTACTTCCAAGAAGATTTTTGTGATAGTTTTTTAAAAAGTAAAAACATTAATTTTGTCGACTTTTTCAAATATGTAAGTTGTACATGGAGTTTTTTTTTTTTTTTACATTTTTCTATTAATGTCTATGTAGGAGTTTTTAATACACATATTACTGTGAATCATTTTTGCTTTGATAACATCTATAGAGAGTGAAAAGAAAATGTTTGGTCAACTTATTTATAACTCTAACTGAATTTTCTTAAGTGACAACATTAGGTAAAATTCTAACAGTGGGCTTCACACATCCCTAGAAATCTTTTAAATGCCATAAATAACTGTGTGTGGTGGAAAGGATTAATGACAATCAGCTCTGACCAGCGACACAGTGGCAGCCCAGGTGTGTGTGTGTCAAGCCTTCCTGTCTCCTGACAAAGTTGGCTGGGGAGCCTAAGACAAAACAAAAAGTAATTCCAACCCTCCCTCACCCCTGCCTCTCTGCTGTTACATTGTGAAACATCTTAAAGCAGAACTGTCTTGTAGACACATTGTCAGCTGTGTGTCCCTTGAAAAATGTACTCAACAACAGCATTTGTAGAGAACTGGAGACTTGATTTAGTAGCTAATGAAGACTTGGGGATATATTTGCCATGATTTGGCTTCTGCTAATGAAATTGTCAAGGCCGCAATTTGCATACATCACTAGATGAGCTATTTCTCTCAAAGTTGTTGCAGTGTGAAGGCAATAACTAATTCCACTAATTGGAATCTGGTTAGGCAATCCACTGGAGCCCATCTGATTTATCTCCTTAAGAGTGTGCTGCCAGGACTACTTAATCTGGATTTGAGTGGTGAGCCTTGATTCCTTCCAAACTACTTCCTCTCCCTGGCTCTTCAGATGTCAAAGATTTGGTGTATTTTCAAAGTAGCAACCATAACTCAAATGCAAAGTCAACTTTCTGGATGAGACATAGAGGGGCCCCCACCACCTATACTTTCCTTGGACTCTAGCCACACCGACCTCCTTGCTCTTCCCTGCACACACCTCATGGCAATGACCGCAAGCATGTGGTGCCCACTGGGAAGGGAGGAGTGCATGTGGCATTGGCTACAGTATGCAGGACTCCCAGGGTCTACATTTCAGACCAGGTGAAGAATTGAGAACTCTTGGCTCACCATGATCATGCTGCTGAGGGTCTTGCCGTACATCTCCTTGAACTGACCCTTGATAAGATTTAAGTCAATCTCGCTTCTTGAAACAATGTTCCTTATCAGGATGCCATCACACGTCCCTGCTCCCTGGACAAGACAGCAGCAATCAGTGATCGTATCTCACCTTTCTCATCCATCGCTGTAGTGATAGACAAGTCTGTGTGGTCGGGTTCTGGGTCTTTGAGGGAGAGAGGTATAGGAACAAGTCTGCTTCAGTGGGGAAAGCATTAAAAGGGATGCTTTGGTGGCTTAGGGTATCCATTCTTTTGATCTCTTCTAACTCACTGCCTACATCTCTTCCCTTATTAGATGCCAAATACCCCAAAGTACACTATGTGTTTGGTTGGCCACATTGGATTCTAGACTTGAAAATCCTCACTGCTCTAGGAATGGCTCTTCCTTCCTAAAGCAGCAGCAGCATCAGCCGATGCCACCAGCCATTTCACAGCCGGGCCTTCCTGCTCACCTTCATCCCTCACCAGTCTCCTGTCAGCTGGGACCACAGGGCCAAGGGAATCTCATACCCTCTCTCGTTTCTTGAGCAGAAGTGGCCAGAGGGCTTGGATTTCTGGTATGGGTGTTACTTCAGTGAGTTTCAGCAACCACAATCAACCATAAATCTCAGGGAACTAATTTAAATATCTATCTCCTACTTTGGTTCCAGATGCCAGAAATGCCACCTGATATGAATGACTAGTGCAGGCTTTTGGGCAACAGGCATGCCGAGGTTGGCACCCTTGGACCAGGTAGGAAAACTGAGCTACCATGTGTGGCAATCTCCCTCTGAACTTGTCTGTGCCAAGGGTGCAGTGATTCTCACAATGTGATCTCCAGTAGCAAACCTGCTCTCTCAAGTTGGCCACACTGTGCAATGGAAAGGACAATTGAACCAGCTTAGGTTCAAGCCAAGGTTCTGCCACTTATCAGCTATGTGATCTTGACCCTGAACCTTAGTTTTACCATCTCTAGGATGGCAACTATGACATAGGTCTCACAGGGTTGTTGAAAAAGTTCGGTGCAATGAACACCTGTGAGTGTACCTGCTCAAATTCACCTCAGGAGATGCAGCTTCCCTTTCCCAGATTGTTTGCCTTCTGAAAACTAAAACCTTTCTGATCCACAAGAAGATGGGATGAGAGATGACCTCAGTGTTGAGGCTAGTGGTGGCTCTCAGTGCCTTGGCTTTGCAGTTGGTGTCATGTAGGGCAATTATCAGGGGACAGAAGACGGAACAGTTACCTTCATAGCATAGTAGAGTCTCTCCGCAAAGTACCTGTGGAGGTTCCGGGTGCATTTCACTGGCAAACAGGAAAGCTTTGTTACTGCCTGAAGATGGTAGGCAGCATTGCATACCACTTATTTATTTCTTGCCTCAGGGCTTAAGGATTAATGTTGCACAAGGCTTGGCATGTTTCTTTGTGCCCTGCCTATTCCAGAATGAGAGGCTTTGTGTCAGGTGGCGTGGGACAGGGAAGGTAGCCTGGGGCACTGGGCACAGCTCCACAGACCTGGAGCAGGCAGGCAAAGGGGTGAGATATGAAATGCATGGGAGCCTGTGAGGCTTGTCTGGAGACACCAGCTCAGGCCCATCCAAGGATGGCTGAGACCCAGGGCAGCCTCTGGGCTCTCACACCCGGAGACAGCTCTACCAGGAATTCAGCCATTCAGCTCCACAGAGGCAGCACAGTATGGTGGTCACTGGCCTCAGAGTGTCCTCTCAGTGAGTTGCTTATCAACAGGAACCCTGCAATTTGAATTCCCATGTGATAAGTAGGGCTGGGTCCTGTAGGATCTTGTCCAGAGGGTAGGCCCCATGTTTGCTTTCATGGATGTGGCTCAGAGACTCAGCATCTGGGTGGGGAGGTTGGTGTTTCCACCCAGGGCTGCAGGAATGTGGGCTTTGAGTGAGGTAGGCATGTGCTCACACCCCACCTTGATGGTGCTGCATAACATTGCTACTCAACCTCCCTGACTTATCTGTGAAGTGAGAATGACATGAGGCTTCAAGGGTAAATGAATAGGAAGGCCAAGCACAACGGGGCACTACATATTGTCACTGTTCCCTGCCAGGGGAATATATTCAGATCGAATCTAGGGCCTCACTTTGGAAACTGAGGATGAAACAGGGGCCCTGATTAGGTGCTTCAACATAGACTTGATTTTATCACAGCAGTCAAAACCACCTGTGGTGTCTTTGGTGTCTCCATCCACCCAGAGACAAGGACACAGTGGGGAACCCTCTGGATGCTGGGCCTTAATTTGAGGCAGCCTGGTGTGGAGGTGAGAATCCAACCCAGCAGTCCTGACCTGGCTCCCTGGTGTGAGGGGCCAGGGAGAGGTCCCTCTGCCCTGGGCCTCCGTTCTCTACTCTGCCTTTCCCATCATGATGTCAACTGGACTCCCACATGGACTCTGGAATGACTCCTCCTGAGTGGGCCTGATCTCCTGCTGTGGACAAGGTTTTCCATGTTCCCCAGCATCAAACCATCAATCATTCATTTTGTACTCAAGCTACACATTATAATTTCCTCAACTCATAATGAAGCAGAGACCAGGGCTTTGGCTCAGGTCCAGAAAGATCACTTTGTTCAGGTTAGGGCTTCACAACTGGAACCAGAGTGCTCCCTGTGTGACTGCCATGGGAGCACCCAGGGCCCGAGTCTGGCATGATCACGGGTGGGTACACGTGTGCCTGCACATATACACTCACATACTCCCACTCACATACTCACACACTACCTCTCAAACACACTCTCACACACACTCACACAGCTTTGGGTGCCACAAAGGCAGCCTGGAGAGCAACCTTTGGCAGCATAGGCTGAGACTTTAGGCATGGAACAGTCCCTGGGTCCTAGGCTGAAGGAGACAGGCTGAGAGTGTGGGTCACGGGGAGGTCTCTGAAGGTGACACAGGGATCCAATCACTTGTTTATCCCTTCCTAGTCCCTTTTCCCTTTGGTGCTGCCTCACAGTGAGCCCCAGGACACACGCAAGTTCAAGCACCAAGCTCTGGCTCTTACCTACGGTGAGCATGGCCTCCTCCAGCGAGCCATGGGTCTCACTTTTGATGCTGTCCTCAATGCTCTTGTTGGCAATTTTCTTATATTCCTCAAACACTGCAGAGAGAGAGCTTTAGGGGACACCCAGATCTCCACGTGATACCTCCCAGTGTCTCAGACCAGAGACTGCGCATCAATGGGCCATTCTGACCTCCTACTTGGTGGCCACAGAAAGAGTCCAGGTCTCCCTGTCTCTTCCCACCTCCAAACTCAGCAAGGATGCAGCACAAGGGGAGAGGCCTTGCAGCCAGGGTGCCCCCTGTGACCTCACACTGCCCCCGTTCCTCCCCAGTACCTCTCAGCAGGTGAGTGGCACTACGTGTGCACAGGATGGTGATGAATTTCATTTCGTCAGTCCCGCAAATCTTCTCACCCGCTGCATACAGATCCTAGCATGGGGACATCCACAATAAGCCAGTGAAGGAGACCAAGGTAAGTGACAGAACTCTGGAGTCCCAGAGCCAGAGCTGACAGTAAGCTCTCATCCATTCCACCAGCAGTACCCCATAATTCCAGATCTAGGGCTGACAGTCAACCTCCATTCACTCTGCCAGGCCAGCATTCTCCTCTGCTTGGCTGTTTCTCTGACAGAGCTTCTCTTCCTTCAACAGCTCCTTTCCATTCTGGGCCAGAGGTTGCTCTAGGAAATGCTCTCTCCAGGGGCTTCCCTCTGCCTCTGAGTATCACTGATCACCAAGTGCCCTGCCAGCAGGCAGAGCTATGGATATCTGGACATGTGTCCAGCCCTGAGGCCCAGTGTTGCCAGGTTAGTGGGCTGTTCCTGCCAAGACAGAGCTTTAGCACCCTCCTCCCAAGTCACACTCCTTCCCCATGCATCTCCCCAACACCCTCACTTTCCTCCTCAGACACCAGAGGGCAAAGGCCTGCAGGGAGCTGGCAAGGAGGTCTGTGCTGGGTGGGTCCCAGTCTAATGTCAAAGAAAGTTGCTATGGGCAGAGAGGCCAGATTTCAGAGAGCAGGGGGTGGGACTATATAGCCAGCAAGGTGCAGCCTCACCTGTGCATCTTGGAGGGCCAGTCCTGGGTCCACAAAACTGGTCACATCATCCCTGCTGCCCTAGGAACAGAGAAGGTGGCTCTATAAGGCAGGCTGGCTGACCAGAGCAGCCAGGGCCGAGGGAGAGCTGGGATTCAGAGGGCAGGCAGGGCTCTGCTGCTTTTTGGCCATGGAACCTTCAGCAAGTCAGTTATTCCCTCTATACCGTGGTTTTCTTGTCTGTACAATAGGGGTAGTAAGGGCTGTCTCATAGGAATTAGGGGATTCAGTGAGCTAAGGTAAGCAAAGTGCCTGACGTGGGGAGTGCATTGGACCTGCTCTCCTTCAGTGTTTGGGGGGGGACCGTCACATGGCTGAGTCAGGAGAGGTACAGGGATTATGCAGTCAGGATCTTCCAACCATGCTGATGTTCCCAATGAGCCCAGACTGCTGGGGCTGTCCTATGTCCCTGCCCCAACCCCAGTGACTCTGTTTGAGGGCTGCTCCCTGGGGTGGAGCTATTGGAACCCCTGAGCCAAGGATTCAGAGCCTGGGTCATGATACCTGCAGGAGGCACACCAGGATCCTCTCCAGGTAGCCACTTGTGTCTGCTTGGATATCTTCCTCCAGGCTGGACCCATAGTCTGCAGGGAAACAGGACCATGAAGTACTGACAGATACCCAGGGCTTACCCAGGGCCTGCTTCCTTCTTCCAGTCCTGTTCTCACACTTTTCCTGTTCAAAGCCTTCTGGGAAGGATGAGTCCTTGGCACAGGGCATGGATGCAGTGCCCAGGTGTCCAAGTGGCAGAGGTGTGTCACCTGGGTGGTTGTTCAGAACTAGAAGCAACACAGATGCCCCACCAAGCTCAAAGCACAAAGATGGACCAAGCCGGAGATCTAGGCTAGGGGCTGCCAATTGAGCTCCATTTCATCTCAAGTCAAGCCAAAGCCTCCAAGTAAATGTCCCATCAGGTACGCACTGTAGAGGACTGGCTGGCCTCTGTTAGCTTGTGGTCCACACTTCTCACTATAACAGGGACATGGTAGTCCCCTGGATCAGCCTGTATCAGCCAGGAAGGAGTCAACCCTGTCCACTGCTGACACAGCCTCTGGTCCACAGCACTGCCACAGCCCTCGAGGACAGTGTAGTTGGGCACACACCTCTCTCCTGGCAGCCAGTGAGCTTACAGATTGGGTCTGAGTTATGTCCAATCTCCCCGTTAGGCACGGGTCTTGGCACACAGTAGGTACTTAGCACCCATCTGTGAAAAAGCCCCAAAGGATTCTCTCCAATGTGGTCCAGATCACTGCTTGACCTTTGTTCCTTGCCAGGCTGCTGAAACTTGTGGCCACTCCCAAGTGAGCCTGCAACTCAGGCCCGCATGCCCCTCCACCTGTGCAACCCCCTTACCCTCCTCATATGCCTTCATTATCTCCCTCAGCTGGTTCTTGGTCCGAGAGGCCAGGATCTCAATGATGACGCCCTCCTTGGTTCCTAAGCCCTGTGGACAGAAACCTCTGCATGTTGGCATGCTCTGCCATGGCTTCCTGTTCTGGCCACACTTTCTTTTCTCAAGGTGCCTGAGCCTCAGGAAGGGCTGTCACTGCTCTGCTCTACTCTGATAAGGGATTTCACTGGAGGATATCAAAGGGGAAATCACACATCTGTCTTCAATGGTGGACACTGAGGGCAAGTGCTGTGATGAGGAAGCTCTGCCTCAGCTCTCCTTCCTAGGCTGGGCAGTCTCGGACAGGCCACTCCACTTCCCAGAGCCCAAGCAGCTTCATCGGTAAATAGGGATAATAAGCCACCTCTGCTCTGAAGGTGGATTAGAGATCCTGGGTGTCAACTGCCTGACACTGGCAACAAAGGAAGTATTCTTTCAAAGGAAAGGATTATCATTGGTCCTCATTCCCTCCTACTCTGTGAAAGAAAAGGGAGGGTGGGAAGGAAAGGGGACCCTGAGGGGCTGGGAAGAGGCTGGTTTCTAATTCCACTGCACAACTGGTCTAGTGAGATTCTGAGAAGTACTGGTGTTGGCTCCATCCAGGCCACTTGACATGTCAATCAGAGGCCAGTGAATCCTGGTATTGGGTGCAGTCTGAGTAGCAGGCAGCAAGCTTACTCGGGTCAGCTTGGGACCAGGTGGCTATTCCAAATGGTGTCTCAAGGGGAACTCAGGGATGCCAGTGCCCAATCCCTGCATCACTCCTTTACCCAATCGTGAGCATTTCTGCCCCTCCCCACTCTGCCACTTGTTACCTTCATGGCGTCATGTAGCTCCTTGGCTTCGTATCTGTATGGTGGGTACATGAGGGCCACAATGAGCCTCTCGAACTTGCCACTCAGTTCTGACTTCAAGGTCTCGGTGAGATCCTAATGCAGAGACAAGGAAAGGTGATGATCTGTGTAAGTCAGGCCCACCTGAGTACAGGCAGCAGGGCAGCAGCTGGGCCCAGGGGCTTGGACTGCAGTCCGCATGGGCCTTGCCTTGTGCTGGCTGGGGTTTCTTAGGCCAGTTCCTTAGCTTCTCTGAGCATCAGTATCCTCATCTGTTAAACAGAGATAATGGTGCTCTTGCTTTATCACATTGCTTAGGGTGTTGACGAGGAGATATGTGTATGTCAACTTAGCACACAGCACAGTGATGGGCACATCATAAGCCCTCAAGAAAATAAAATCGCCATCACGCACTAGACTGCAAGCTCTGAGGTCGACATCACCATTAAATGCCTGTCACTTGGCCCACAGGCACTCAATAAATGTATGAATGAATTAAAGAATCTGTTTCACATGTGTCATGTGTCTCTTTCTAAAGGTACATGTCTCTACAAGGAGCCACAAGGCCACACCAGCTGATCCACACAAAGCAGCAGAAGGATCAAGGATTTTGTCAGACCTGTATTTAAATCCTCAACCTGTTGATTATAGGCTCTGGGACCTTGGGCAACTTACAACCTCTCTGAAGGTCATTTTCTCCAGATGTTGAATGTAGAGAACAATGCATGACTATGAGGATTTAGAGAGGGAATCTGTAAAAATGGACATTCATTTCTCCAAGGGAATATTTGGACTTCGTCATTGAATCTCCAAAGTCAATATTTGAGCCGATGAGGGACTGCAGGCAACATATCTATGCTTTCCTGTGTTTACCGAGGATCCCTAGATGGGTAAGTGGGAGGGGAAACAAAGGGTCAGGACTG
Organism: Tarsius wallacei; assembly: GCA_963574415.1. Taxonomy (NCBI): domain Eukaryota; kingdom Metazoa; phylum Chordata; class Mammalia; order Primates; family Tarsiidae; genus Tarsius; species Tarsius wallacei. The sequence continues at coordinate 18,903 of CAUYQG010166411.1, forward strand.
CTTGCTCCCCGCTCTCAGAGTTTCCAGGAATCAGAAAGGACAAGGTATGGCTGCAAGCGGGTCCAATGTGAGGAGAGAGTGCTGTGCCACAGAACAACAGGAAACCAGTCCTGCATGTCTGGGATGTGGGAAGGAGAAGGATGGTCCAGGCTTAGCCAGCAGCACTAGCAAAGTCCAGGGCAGGGAAACAGCTCATGATGAAAGGGCCTGCGGGGCAAATAAGAAGGAGTGTAGGGAGGGAAAAGGTGGAAAGGAAGGCAGGCCAGGCTGTGGAAGGCCAGCACCAGGCCAGGGCTCTGGGCAGCTGCACGTAGGGCTGCCAGATGAAACACAGGAAGGTCAAATACATTTGAATTTCAGATAAATAAAACAGAATAGTTTTAGTATACAAGGTCCCATATGCCCATGTTTCCAGTGGGCTGGATCTAAAGAAGTGTCCAGAATGGAGCTGCCTCCCAAGCTGTCCTCCCCAAGCACATCTTTCCCCAGCCCTACCAGGCTTCCCTTTACCTTGCCAAACTGGGCCTTGAAGGACTTGGCAATCTGCTGCCGCTGTGTGTTGCTCCTCTTGGTGAGTACTTCGATGATGGCCTGCTCGTTGGTCCCTGCAGGGGTGCACAGTGTAAGCACACACAGCACACCCAGTGAGGGCTGGGGACGGGGAAGGGGCAGGCAGCTGCTTGGTGGCTGAGCAGTGGAGACATACCACCTGGATAGCTTCAAACCCCCAGATCATTTCCATGGTGTGAAAAAAGACACTTAGAAAATCCACCTCCCCATTTCCCACACCCACACCCACATAATGTTGGGGTGTGACCCAGATCGAGTCTCACAGTGATAGAATCTGAGGACCAGATGGCTCTGGACATGGCCCCTGGGCCTCTGGAGCTTGGCCAAGTGGGATCTCCTGCCTGCCCTCCTTTGTGTTGGTGGCAATTAGGGAAGGTCAGGACTAAGAGTCCAGATCACTGGATCCAAGTCTCAGTCTGGCTGCTCAGGGAGCTCATGACTGGTAAGCAGCCTCATCTCCCTGAGCTTCTGTTCTCTCATCTGGGAAACAGAGATAATAGGAGAGATTTCACATAAAGTGGAGGACTTTCTAGGACTTTTTCCATGTTTTCTAGGCTGGTCTAGGAATGGTAGATCTTTTCAATCCCTCAACTCATCAGTCAGAGCCAGTAAGGAGTCAGTCCAGCTTGGGATGAGTTCAAGGCCTGTGCTCTGCTCTGGGGTCAGGAGAGTTCTTTGGGTTGGGCTTTCTGACCTCTCCTGCTCCCGGTAATGCTGAGGGTGAACTGGTGAATGTTGGAGATGAGAAAGAAGCTGGCTTTCTATACAGTGACATGGAGCAAGGGAGTCCCGGGTCAGCACCACAGAGTTCCCCTCTACACTCCATCTCAGGTGCTCTACAGGTGCCATCCATCCACATTCCCCAGACATACAGGGTCCAGAGTTCTTGGGGACATTTTACAAGTGAGGAAGCTCAGACCAATGGGAGAAGTCACAGGCACAGGAACACAGATGGCCCCCGCTCCATTATTCAGGGAAGAGCAATAATCCTTGCCCTGTTTAGTCCCCAGTACCAACCATTGCTGGGGAAGCTGGGGCCTGCATGATTCTCTGGGTAATGGAGCCAGTCTTGGAGTATAAGGGGGATACCCCAACTCCCTGGCTGTCCCTGGCACCCACTTTCCAGCAGAGGGGTCTTGAGCTGAGAGAAGCCACAGAGAAGCCAAGTCCTCCCATTGCAAGGCTGCAGACACCCACTTACCAATCCCCTTCATGGCTTTGTAGAGGGTCTCCGCATCAGGGTCTGGGTTGAAGTGAGGGCTGCCCTTCACTGTGATACCCTCCTGTTCAATCTGCAAGACAGCCAGGCCTACTTAAAGCAGGAAGGGGAAGGAAAGGCAGAGCAGGCTCCCAGCCCATCTTGTAGCTCACCCCAGCAAGGTGAGCACCTTCCTTGGGCACTGAGATCAGCTTGGCCTTTCCAGGCCAGTGCTGAGTCTTTCAGCCCGTTGGACAAAGGCTGGAGCAGCTGAAGTCACAGCTTGTGGGGAGAAGCTAAAACTCCTCATCTACTACCATAGCTAGCTTTCTCTAGCATCATCCAGAGGCAGCAGGAAGAGACAAATCCACCTAAACCTAAGAGGAAAACGAACACTTAAAAAAAGGTTTCCTGGAGCTGTATGTACCATCTTGAGAGCGAGCAGTTGAGTCTGGGAGGCTGGCACAGTTGGATTCTAGGAATGGTTTGAGCTCAGTATAACCTCTTCCTGAGGAGTGGGATCTTACAGGAATTTAGAAGGTGAGTGGGGCCCAGCTGAGCATCCTGACAGTTCAAGGTCTTCACAAGGCTTATGAGGCTCAGAGGGTTAGGTTTATAAAGAAACACAGGATGCTCTGCAGATTGTGAAATAACCAGATAACCAAAGTACCTGAGCCCTCCACTTCCAAGTCTCCAGTCCAGAGCTTGCTTGGGGACTCTTTAAATTTATTCCCCGTGGAATTTCTCAGATGCTTAAGATGGATGATCTCTTATAAGTGTGTTTTAGGGGGAGGGATGGTTTCCCCTGCTCTACTGATGATTCAGTCCTTCCCAGGCAATACATTTTCCTGAAATGCTTCACTGAGGGAAGCCTCACCCACAGGAATGCAGTCGTCTGGGAATGTAGGGGGCGCATCTCAGTTCTCAGTGCTGGCTTTCATCTGCCCCAGGTCAGCACTCGGGGTTGTGGTGCAGCAGCGACAGGCCAGGCTCAGATGCAGTATTTGTAAGAAGTTCCCTGGCTGGTTCTGATTTGGCCGCATTGAGAAGCATCCAAAGGTTTTAGAAAAAAGGGGCAATGTTCTGGGAATCAGAGCCCTGGCTATCCTCCGGGAGTGGTGGAGCTCCAGAAGTTTCTATCTTAGACCCCTTGCTGTTGGAGGAAGGATTGGCCTCAGGCTCCTTCTGCCTGCTTCTCTGGGTGTTGCCCAGGGGCAGACTAGTCCAGAGAGGCCCATTTTCACTGAAAAGATGACTCAGACATCCTGTGACTCGACATCTGTAATGTGTTCTGTGATGGGCACAGGGGAGCTGCCACACCTTTGCCTCCACCCTTTGCCTCAGAGAGCCTGGGAGATACAAGTTTGTCTCTGCAAGTGAGACATAGTGGGTCACGCCCCGAAGATGGAAGCCCAAGACTGAAGATGGAGCTCCCTCTAGTCGCTCTTTCCTGTTCCCTTCCATCCTGTTCCTGGTCCAGCTTTGTGCCTAGAGGACATTGATTGTCATTGTTAACTCATCTGTCATAGGTGGGGTCTACCTGTGAACTTGCTGCCCAAGCCATTTCTTGAATGGGGCATGAATGGCTCCGGCCACAGTTTGGACTCTGAAGTAAGACTGCTCAGATTCTAAATGAGACCCTGATATCTAGTGGTATAAAAACCTTGGGCACTTGTTTAGCTTACTTGTGCCTCAGTTTCCTCATCTTTGGGTAAGGATACTGGTATCTATGTCATAGACTTGTTATGGGGCTTAAGTGAGACAATGAATGTGACGTGATTACAAGAGTGACCAGCACACAGCAGGGGCTCAGTGAATGCCATTGTTACCAAGCCAGTTTGGCCAGGTCCCTACAAGGAGGCCCTTCACCCCTGCTTCTCTGGGTGCAAAGCCTAGTGTCAGACCACTTTGGCCAGCACCTGACTTCAGAAACTTCCCAGCATTGGGTTCTGTCTGCCATGTCTACTTCCTCAAAGTCAGGCTCACAGCAGCCAGGTTGAAGCTGAAGGCCACCACAGTCTCTTGACTGGTCTTGACCACATTTCACCCCAGTTTCCTCTCTGTCTCAACTGTCTAGAGCCTGGCATATCTGACCCTGAGGGCACCTTTCTGAATTGTGACATTTGTGAACAAAAGATTTTCAGAAATCAGAAAATCCGGGTCCTCCGTGAGTGTTCACAGAGAGCCTGGGAGAGGGGTGGGAGAGACCCAAGTGCTCTCTGACCTTAGCCTGCTGGCTGTGGGACCTGAGCAAGTCACTTCATGCCTCTGAGCCCCGATTTGCTTATCTGCAAATAGAAAGTGTAGCCCTGATGTTCCAAGGTTGCCTGGAACAGCCTGGGAAGGTGTACAGAACCCAGAGCAGCATTGTACTTGCCCTGGAGATGTTATCTGCTCACATCCTTCTGGGTATTTCCTTAGCACAAAGATAGCCTCAGACTCAAGCCAGGTGGAAAACTCCTGAGAATCTGTCAGTTCAGCTGGAGACAGGCTGTGCTACCCTCCCCACTTTCACCCTGGTTTCTATGGAAGGCATGGGCTGCAGCCATGAGAGGCCACAGCAGGCAGGTCCTCCCACTCACTTTCCTTCTTTCCCAGTCCTGACAAATGGGCATTGATAAGTCCCCCAACTGAGTTACTCTCAAACTCAAAGCTGTCTTGGCTCCCCATTGCTCTTTTTAATTTTTTTGTTTTTTTATGGGAAAACTGGCTGATCACATGCAGAAGATTGAAACAGGACCTCTACCTATCACCATACACAAAAATTAATTCTAAATGGATCAAAGACCTAAACATAAAACTTCAAACTATAATAATCTTAGAAAACGCAGGAGACACCCTTATGGAAATTGGAACTGGCAACTAATTCCTATTCAGAACCCTAAAAGTCCATACCTTAAGAAATAAGATAGACAAGTGGGACCTCATCAAACTGATGAGCTTCTGCAAAGCAAAAGAAACCATCAAGAGAGCAGGGAGACAGCCCACAGAATGGGAAAAAATATTTGCCAACCGTATATCTGATGAAGGCCTAACATCTAGGATCTACAAGGAACTCAAACACACTGAAGGTGTAAAAGGTGGGCAAAAGACATGAATAGACACTTCTCAAAAGAAGATATACTGGCAACCAACAGACACATGAAAAAGTGCTCAGCCTCACTAATCATCAGAGAAATGCAATCAAAACCACATCGAGATACCACCTAACCTCAGTAAGAATGGCCATCATTAACCGAACAAACAACAACAGATGCTGGAGAGGATGTGGAGAAGGAATGCTTCTACACTGCTGGTGGGAATGCAAACTAGTGCAACCTCTTTGGAAGACAGTGTGGCAATTTCTGAAAGAACTAGAAATTGACCTTCCATATGACCCAGCAATTCCCCTACTGGAAATATACCCAGAGGAACTCAAATCATTCTACAAAAAAGATACCTGCACACGTTTGTTGGAGCTCTATTCACAATAGCAAAAACATGGAAACAACCATGTTGCCCATCAAAGCTGGACTGGATTTTAAAAATGTGGTACATAAAAACAATGGAATATTATGCAGCCATAAAGACAGACAAACATATGGACTTTGCAGCAACTTGGATGGATTTCGAGTCGATCATACTCAGTGATCTGTCCTCATTGCTCTTAAGGGAAAGCCTGAACTCTTTAGTCTGCCGTGTGAGGCCCGTTAGGACCCTTCTGCCTGTTTCTCTGGGTCCATCTAGAACTACCTAGCCATGCTGCGTGGCTTCCTCCTGAAGCCAAGCTCCCCACCCTTCTGTGCCATTGCACATACTGTTTCCTCTTCAAGGAGCACTCTGTCTGATTCTCCCCAAACATGCATGCACACACCTTACACACATTTGCACACACAACTCAATCATGAAGCTCCCTCCTTTGTGTGACCAGACCCCTGCAGGTGTCCATCCTCTGGACTCCTCCTGCCCATCAGTTTCCCCTCTGCATTTCAAGATTTCTTTATCTGCCCTGTCTCCTGGCTCAGGTGCCCTTCCTGCCATGAACACTCTAGGTCTGAGACCATTTCTTCCTAGTTTCTTCCCCAGTGCTAGGCCCAGCAGTCAAGTGGTGGCTGAGCTGCCCTTAGCCCAGGCCTCCAGAGTGATTGGCACCCAACTCTCCTCAACTCTCCTGCTAACTCTCACTTACCCAAGCTTTCCACCAGGCCATTTCTGTCACCTCTTCGTCACCTTTCCCAGGAGACAAGAGACACAAGTCAGCCTCCACTAGAAGACTCTGCACGTCCCACTTCTGCTGCTGACAAGTATGCTGCTTGGTTGGGTGTGGTGGTGTGAGCAGGTCTCAGGCACCACCCCTGCCCCACCCCCAATACCTCCCTCTTGGAGCTTAGCTTGGCTCCAGGCCCTTCCTGTGGCTAACAGGCCCCACCCAGGCACTGCCAGGGCACGCACTGAGGGAATGACACCACTCACTGCCAATGTTTGGGCTGCGGCTATTACACAGACTGGAAATTCTGAGTTCCAGCCTGGGAAAGCCACACTTAATAAACACAGCTGTAGTTTTGTATGGTTTTTGCTAGAACTTGGTCATATAAAAACAGGGTAACTCTATGTCCCTTCCATTTATTGCAGTTGGTACACAATTAACAATGTCATGGGGAGCTCAGCAAAGGATGCAGAATAACAGAAGCTTCCATTCGTTGGGTGCCACTATGTCTAGACGCCTCTTAATCACTCTGAAGAGTGAGACTTGGAAGCCCCAGAGTTTAGATAACTTGCCCAAATGACACCTCTTGTGAGAAGTAGAGTTGAGATTCCCCCGGTCTCTTGGACTTGCAGGCTCCTGCTCTCCCCTGGGCCCCTGGGAGACACTGGCTGCCAAGGAAAGGGGGAATTTTTCTGGGCAGAGGTTAATTCTGGCTGCTCCAAAGCTCACCATGGGATCCCTGCTCAGAATGTTACTTTAAAACCACTCTCCCCCACATCACCTCCTAACCCACCCTGCTCCCACCTACCCTCCAGCACACATTCTGCCTCAAGGACCACTCCCTCCATCCCAGGAAGGCTTCCAGAATCCCAAGGGAGCCCCAGGCTTCTGTAACCCAGAGGGAAAAACCAACCCCATGGTGGAGTGATTTTTTTTTTTTTCAAATCCAGTGAAACATTGCACATAACAGATAAAAATTGTCCTGTGATACAAAACACTTGATTTCCAACCCCGGGTCCAGTGCTCTTTTTAATAAGCACACAGCATCCCCGGGTTGTTCCTTTTGGAAATGTGGACTGGGGTAGATGGAGATGAGCTGGGCCAGCAAGCAGAGACCAGGGAGGCAGCCACATCCTTGGCTTCATGGGCACAGTGCTATGAGACACCTTCCAGAGCGGAAGATGGCAGCTGCCTCTGGGCCCCAGGGTTGATGAAGGGCCCACTCCAGACCTTTGGGCATCCAGAATCCCCACCTTCCCAGGACCCCTGGGGGCTAGGACCCAAATGCCTTCACTGTGATGATCAGGAACTCAGCTGCTTCCCATGCATGTGCATGTAGAGGTGTGTCCACACCAGGTTATGTGTGGGTGTCTAGAGACAGTGAGTCTGTGGGTGGGTCCTCTCCAGGAGGGTCAAACTAAAGCCTAATTGTGAGAGTGACCCAAAATGGATCCTCTTGAAAAGAGCCGCAGTGTAGATGGCCCTGGGCAGAGCCCAGAGAGAAATGTCCCAGACACTGCCCACCTCTGAGGCCCACAGGGCAGGGAGGCCACGGGAGAGGGCTGGTTCCTCCAGGGCCTTTTCCCTGACTGCAGTCACTGTCCTCAACCCTCATCTGGCCAGCTCCTGCAGTAGGGACCCACCTTCTTGCTCATCTGGTTTTGGGGACACCCAGTGCTTCTCACTGTCCCTTTTTGGTCTCTCTTCTGCCACCCCAACTGTTCTCCATGGCTCTTTCCTGGACCAGCCCTTTTTGTCCCTCCACATTGTAGCTCTGAACCCTGGCTGCCTTTTGGGGTCACCTTGGCACATTTAAAATCCTTTCAGCACAGAGATGAGAGCCCTGAGACCTTTACCTGCTCCTGCAGAGACTCCTGGCTCAGCCAACCATTCTGGTGTCATCTATCATGTCCCACATCGCTGAGGGCCTCTGTTGTCGTGAATGCTTCCTGTGTCTACTCTGGAACTCCTCACCCACTCACGTGTGCCCACATGCAGTCTGGAGCCTATTCCCTCACTCCTAAGTGGTCTTTCAACATTCCTGTGTGAGTGCTGGGGCAGCTAACAGGCCTGACCCTGGGCCTCTGTCCCATCCAGAGGGATTTTCTTCCCCTGGATTACACAGGCCACCATGGCCATGTGATGTTACTGAGCCAAGCTGGAAGAGGGTGCTACGCTTCCAGCCACACTGCTCCCTTGAGCCCTTCTGAGCTGCACCAGCCTTGGAGTCAGACAGAACTTGGGAGACTGTCTAAGCACTTGGTGCTGGATCCTCATCAGAGAAATCATCATAACCCGTCTTGCTTTCCCCTCAGATGGGCCCTGGGAAGACACAGGAGACAAGGGGGATGATGGGAGCTGGTGAGTGCCTGGGGTGCATGCTTGTGGGGCCTCAAGATCCCCAACCACATGTCGCACTCCTGCCTCACAGAGTAACAGGCAGTGTCATATTATGGATCTTGAGCTGAGTGCAGGATGCTGGATAGACTATCAACACAGCCCTAGCTGGAGGTGAGTGCAGAGAGGAGTACAGGGTGCTGTTTGGAGCACAAGGCAGTGGGGTCAAATCTAGTCTGAGAGCCAGCTGCTCTGTGGGAGGACCTTCAGCTGGGCTCTGAAGAATCACAGGAATCATAGGAGTTAGACACAAGAATGAGGGCCAGTGTGGCAGAAAGGCAAAAGGGAAGTAAGGAAGGCCTTGATAAATGGCTTTTTTACAGAGTATGTGTGCCCAGGGACACGGTATATGTGTGCACGGGGACAGGGTGTGTGGCGTGGAGGGAGGGTATGTCCACAAGCCTGTGGTGTGTACTTGGGCACAGAACAAGTGTGCACAGGGACTTAGAATATACACAGCATCCAGTCTATCCTTTCCATGTGGTCGGTGCCCAGCTGGTTCCCAGTTGAATAACTGTCACACAGAAGGAGTGGACATGGATATACAGGTGCCTAGTGGGAAAGGTGAGACCTTTTCTAATTGAGCATGGCTGTGATGTCTGGAGAGAAAGGAACAGTGGAGGCTGGGGAGGCTGGGTGAGCCCAGCAGGCTGGGAAAAGGTCTGAGACTAGCCGAGTACATTGAGGACGTGTCAACAGGCATGAGAAGAGAGACATGATCTCACTCACATTCTAGAAGCCCACAGCTGTTCAGAGGAGGACAAGAGGCAGAAGACCAGGAAGGAATGAAGAGGGGATGCAGTGGACATGGCCTGTGGGCAGCAGGAGGGATGGAGAGGAGCAGGCCCAGGACAAGAGAGGTGAGAAGGGTAGAGGGATGGTTGGGTGACTGTGAGGGACAGGGAGGGTTTGGGTGACCTCCAGTTTCTGCTTTGCAGGGGCATGGATGGAGAGATGCTCTCTTCAGACAGGGGCAGCCAGGCCAGTGTTGGCCATGCTGAGTCTCACATTTTGGCACTCTGCTGGGTCCCACACTCTATCCCCCAGTGTCTGTGCGTGGCTCCTAAAGGACTGGGTCTGTGACGTTCATCTGAGGAATGCCCTTCCCATGGGAGCCCAGGCTGTGCCCAGAGACTCCATTCTCTCATCCCCACCCCCCAGCCCAACCCAGTAATTGGAGAGTGCTTGCATAGAAGGGCCCAGATCTCTGCCTTAGGTGAGCAGATCTGGGGGCTTCACAGTGGGATTCGCAGGTCCTGCTGGGCCTCCTGTCTTCCTTCCCTTGCTCCCTCTATGGCCTCCCATGAACACTTTCTGAGGGGATCACTGCATATGTCCTTGTTTCAGGCTCTGCTTATGGGCCATGGGACCTCGGACATCTCAGGGAGCTGTCAAGTAGACAATTAGAGAGATGCTCCTGGAACTCATGAGAAAGATGAAGGTAGAGCCAGGGCCATGGTAGCACCATCCCAGAGGAAGTAATGAAGCCACACGTGTATGTGAGAGCTGCCCAGTGAGAAAAGAGGAGTATCCAAGAGGGAGAACAAAGACTCCCCCAGAGAATAAGGGAATGCCCTGCTGAGAAAGGTGGGGCAGGGGGTGTTGGCAGGGAACACCGGGTAGTTGCAGAGGCTGCAGGCAGACCACAGGTTAAAGCCCACAAGTCAATGATGAGATTCAATGAGAGGGGCCACCTGGGGCCACGCCAGTGGGGAAGGGGTTGCTAGAGGGCAGTGCGTCACCTTGGAGGGACACAGACAGCTTGTGTGGGCAACGTGGCAGGGGGCTGTATTGGACAAGGGAAGGCGTGGTTGGGGAGGAGGATTGGACATGCCTAGAAGCTCTTGGAGTCCTGGAGCAGGAGAGTTAGAAGACTTAGAAGATGCAGGAGAGAGAGGAATAGCAGACCGGGTGGGTGAGAAGAAGGTAGGGGAGTGGGAGCCGGGGTCTGACTGGAGACTTGACTTTAGTTGGGAAGGAAACAGAGATGGAGGCCCTCTTTGTCATGTATTTAAAGAAAAGACAGAGAACAAGGTGCATGGGAAAAAAGGCAGTGTCCTCCCAGGTGTCCTGAGAGGGTTATCTGTTTAGTTGAGGCAAGATTTTAGCCAGGGTGTGAGGTAAGCTTGTGAGGGTGGAGGTAGGGAGGTTAGAAACACTGTGCTATAAAAGGAAAATTAACCTATAGCAGACATCCAGCCTGAATTGGTCAGAGACTTGGAGCAACCTGGTGTTCCAGACCTGAGTGAAGAACCCTGATCCCCTGAGTGTGGGCCTTGTTCCAACTCCATGTACAAACCAAGGACAAGTCCTGCCCCATCGAGAGGGTAAGTCTCTGCTCTGCTCAGCCTGCCTGTCAGAAATCCGTCCCCCCGCCCCCACCCCAGTCCTTCTGGAGTCTCAGACCCCTTTCTCTCCCCTTTAGCAGATGGCTAATGGATGACCAGGCAAGGCAGTCAACTTGGCCCAGGCATGGTTGTGCATGTATGTGTGTGTCTTTCCTTCAACCTCTGACCCCAGAGGGTGGTAGAGTGAGTTGCTCAGTGTGGAAGCTCATCTGCTCCTCAAGTGTCCTTCCGTCTGTGGTTTCCATCTCAGCTAGCAGTGCTGCGCCCTGGACGCTGCTCAGGTCTGACTCTTTCTCTTCAACTCTGTCTAGTTGTGTTTCATCTCTAATTTAATGCATTTTAGAACTTTACTTTGGTCCTTAAAAGGCTCTGTCTTTGTCATAATTAGCTGTTCATGTCATATAGTTTTGTTTCTTCCTTCATCTTTCTGAACATTTACATATGCTTATTTAATGTCCCTTTTAGATCACTCTATTTTCTTTACTTTCTGGACTCTGAATCACCTTGTCTCTTGAATAGGCTGATGCTCTTTGGTTAGATTCTCAAGAAGTTTTACTCTGAACTCCTCTTCAGTAGGAAATGGTTTTCCATGAGAACCTGGATAGCCTGGATGGGAAGGTGTCTCCAGAGGGGGACTTTCCTGTTTGGTTTTGCTGGAACCTGGAAGATTCTGTGAGTTGCAGATGGGTTATAATGTTAGCTTCTCAGCTCAGATTTTCTGTAACAACTCCCTGCAGACTCAGGGCCATGATTTCTGATAGGTGCTCAGGCCCTCTTCTGTGCTGTGTCCTGGGCTTGGGATAAGCTTTCTTGTCCTGTTTTGTGGCATTTGTGGTATTGGTATTAAGCACTTGGCTTAAGAGGGAGCATATTCCAACACTACATGCCTGAGAGCTAAGGCCTTACCTCTATCCCCACAAAGTGTCTTAGTCTTTTAGGCATCAGCCCTGTTCTCATATCTTCCTGTTTCTAGCAGCCAATCACTGTTTTGGCTTCAAGTTTCCTCCTTTAAATTAAAAAGAAAAATTCTCACACTTAAAAACTTGATTTTCTTGCTTTTAGTTGACCTTTGCATTAAAAAGTTATTCTCGGAGATTTCTAGTAAGATGGTGACGGGACAGGTCAGACTGTGAGAGGCTCCACAGAAGTGAATGTCCATAAAGACTCCCTGCATGGGTGGGCATGAGCCAGGGGGTGAGTCAAAGTCTGTCTGAGGGGAACCTTGGGTTCATGCACCACGGTCTTTCCTCTGGAGGTGACTGCAACCCACACCACCCTGAGATTGGAGCCAACAGTGTGCAGGATTTTCTGCTGCTCTTGGACTCTCCTGAGAAAAACCTGTTGAATACAGCTGATTCTCATCACCTGGCACCCAGCACACACCATCACCCATGACAGCAAAGTGACTGGAGCCCTGGATCAGTGGAGAGAGAAGATTGGGGAGAACTGGAGAAGCCCCATGACAGGTGAGGAAACACCAACCAGAGCTATTTTCTCTGTCCTGGGCCCAGGCAGAGACTTGCATTGCCCTACCCAGTTCTACCCAGCCTCCAAATTGGGACCTAGAAGTAAACTTGTCAAACTTGGAGAGATAGAAGCCACTCCCCCAAGCTGGATCAGACACAGATACATCAGATCTGAGTGGGAGACTTGACAGGCAGAAAACCGTGTAAGTCCAGATCTGATCCACCCTCCCCCCACAGTAGGCCTGGGGTATCTGACCCATGGTGAGAGCAACCCTCTCAGCCTGCACTGAGAGAGAGGGGAGGGAGTGGAGAGCAGAGCTGAAAGGAAGTTGGACTTACAGGAATGACCTCAGAGTGAGTTTCGTTTTGTTTGTCTGTTTGCTCGTTTTTTTTTTTGTTTTCATTTTTTCTCCCTCTTTCTTTCTGTCTTTGATTACGTTTTCATACTTGCTTTGTTTCTGTTATTTTATTGGTTTTTTTTTTTTTTAGAATTTCTGATTGTGTACTGGTATTCTTGAGGGAGAGTATATCGGGGGGGGTTGTCGGTTTCTGAATTTGTATGATTGTGTATATGTTTTAGTCTTTTATCTTTTCTGTCTTTGAGTCTCTTTTCATTTGTTAGTTGGTATATCTATTTGTTTTCCCCTTTATTCTTCTCTCTCTCCACCTTCCTCTTGTTTCTCCTTGATTCTACTTATTCTCTCTATTAATGTCTTAATATCTGGGTTTGTGGTTTGAGACCAGTCATACTAGGGGCTTTTCATTGTTTGTGTTCTGAAGTCTGTATTCTCAGTGGCTGACCTCCCAGGGGTCTGTGTGAGACCCATATTCTTCTTTTGGTTTTTCTTCTTTTGTGTAGATTTTCCTCCCTCTTTATTTTCCCTCTTCTTTAATTCTGTTGTTCAGGCATGGGGGGGGGCAGCTTTTACTTCTGTTTGCTCAATCTCCTATTCTTCCTTATGTGGATATTCTGGCTTTGTTCAATTGTGAAGCTGGACTGTGGGTGGGGAGCTGTACTTTTTGCAGTTTTGAGATTTAATTGAGAGGGGAGCTGTGTGATTCAGAAACTATCTGCAGATCCCAGTATCTGCTGACAGGTGTGTGGGCCCCCTGGAACCCACTTCCCACTACCTTACAATCTGTCCATGCAGTGGGGATATAGGTTTGTTCCCTGAAAGCCAAATGAGGCAAGAAAAAGGAAAAGAACGGAAAAAGGAAGGAGGGAGACAAGAGGAAGGTGGAGAGAGAGAAGAATAAAGGGGAAAACAAATAGATATACCAACTAACAAATGAAAAGAGACTCAAAGACAGAAAAGATAAAAGAAGAATATGGGTCTCACACAGACCCCTGGGAGGTCAGCCACTGAGAATACAGACTTCAGAACACAAACAATGAAAAGCCCCTAGTATGACTGGTCTCAAACCACAAACCCAGAT
>CAUYQG010166415.1:0-17034 GCA_963574415.1 Tarsius wallacei
GTAGTGCACGCCTGTAGTTCCAGCTACTTGGAAGGCTGAGGCGGAAGGATCGCCGGAGCCCAGCAGGTCAAGGCTGCGGTGGCCGGGAGCGGCCACTGCACTCCAGTCTGGGCGACAGAGTGAGACTCCAACTCAAAAAAAAGAAAAGTTCATTCTATTGTTCTGCCAACCCAGCTACTTCAGGGTGACTGGGAATATATTACACAGAACCATCTGTCAACCAGGCTTGAATCTTCTCTTCCTCTGTCAACTGATTATAGGGAACTCTCCATGAGGCCAGAGGTGAAGTCTGGCAGCGAGAAGGCAGTGGAGCAGGAAAGGGAGATCGTGGGCATTTGGACTGCTGCTTCTTGTCACTTATTTGTGCCTTCAGGGCTGGCTCAGGCCCAATCTGGTATTTACTTCATGTCTTGGTGGTTTAGATAACAACCCATTCATTATGGGAAGCTCAGGTTACGTGGTAACTTAGTGACCCATGGTTAAGTGGTCATTCTCTATTAAGGCCCAGGAGTGGGCTAAGAGCTATTTTTCCAAAAAAAAAGGAGGATGGCAGGGTTTTGCTCCAAAATCTAAGGGCCTGTGCTTTGATACACCTCAAGGGGCCTGTTCAAGGATCTAAACAGCATCCCTGTCTGCCACTGCTACTTCAGGCACCATCAGGCCTAGTGGGTCACGTGACCCAAGTGACAGACTAGCCTGTGCAGCAGCCCAGACCTGTTGTAGGGCCTTCTCTTGCTCTGGTCCCTACTCAAAACTAGCAGCTCTTTTGGGTCACTCAGTCAATGAGTTGAAAAACACGCCTGATCTCAAACCAGGTGAAGTGGGAGACAAAGTGAGGCTCAAACTTTACCTGTATAATGACCATTTGTATACCTAACTTTGAATTGTATCCTACCTCTTTAAAAAAAAAATTAAAAAATAAAATAAAATAAAACACTCCCAAATGAGTAATACACTGCTTCCTGCAAAATCCATACAGGCCCACCAGACATTGTGTCTCTTTCTTAGTTGTGGGAGGGGCCAGATGCAACAACTTATTCTTTACCTTAGAAGGGATATCTTGACATGACCCACACCACTGAACTCCTATACATTTCCCTGAGGTAGAAGATCCCTAAATTTTTGTTGGATTTATTTCCCAATCTCTGACATACAAATGCCTTACCAATATGTCTAGAGTAGTTGTGACTTCTTATTCACTAGGGCCAATGAGCATAACGTCATCAATGTAATGGACCTGTGTGATACTTCGTGGAAGGGAAAGACAGTCAAGATCTCTGTGGACTAAACTACGGCATAGTGCTTAGGGTCAAGATGCCCCAGTGGAAGGACAGTGAAGGTGTATTGCTGGCCTTGCCAGCTGAAAGTAAACTGCTTCTGGTGGTCTTTACTAATAGGTATCAAGAACATGGCATTTGTCAGATCAATAGCTACCTAGCAGTTACCAGATGATGTGTTAATTTACTCAAGCAATGAAATTACATCTGGAACAGCAGCTGCAATTGGAGTAACCATCTGGCTAAGTTTATGATAATCAACTGTCATTCTCCAAGATCCATCTGTCTTCTGCACAGGCCAGAAAGGAGAGTTGAATGGGGACTTCGTGGGAATCGGTACCTCTGAATCTTTCAATGATGGTGCAGCCTTGATGGAGGCACTAGTCTCTGTAATCTTCAGGAGTGTGATATTACTTTTGGTTTCCATTTTTCTAGGTAGAGGCAGTTCTAGTGGCTTCCACTTGGCCTTTCACACCATAATAGCCCTCATACCATAGCTCAGAGAACCTGTGTGGGGATTCTGCTAGCTGCAGAATATTTCCCAGTTATGTGTTCTGGAACTGGGAAAATACCTACAACATGGGTTCAGGGAAACTGCTGGACTCACTGTGACTTGACTTCCCTAAGCCCCTGCTCTGAGTTTTGGGCACAGTGATGTTTTGGGTTTCCTGGAATTAGTGTTATTGTCAATTCAGAGTCAATGTCCAACAATCTCTGAAAAGTCTGATTATTTCTTTTTTTTTCCCCAGTGCTCAGTTACCCTAGTAAAGGGCCATATGTCCCTTTAGAGGAGGCTAGGAGAAAGATTACGGCCTACAAATTTGCAGTGTTTTGAGGTCCTTCTCCTTCACTTAAGTGGTTCTAGGTCTATAAACTTGCTCAAGTCTGGAAATTGATTGAGAGGTGGTGCCTTTCTGATTTATGTATGATTCAGATTTTTATTTTCTTGACATTGAACTCTTCTGTTTATACAGATCAAGTAAGAATTTAGAAGGCTTCCTATCTATTTCACTTCTAGGTATACCATAATCAATGAATGCCATAGGTCTGCATGAGTCAGATTATTCCAAAGAATAAGGCAATCTGCCAGTCACAAGTTGAGATTTTGTGTTTGTCAGCAATCTCAGCCCTACAGCTATTGGAGATAAGAAGAGAGGTGGTACAGGTGAGGAGGAATAAAGGTGTGGAAGGGACAGTCAACTGATGGGCGATCCCAACAGGAATGAAGAAATATTTTGGATTGAAGGTTTCTAAGAGCAGTGTACAGGAATGGTAAATGGTGTTCAGGGAACAGATTGCTTGAAACCTTATACCTGAGATTTCGAAGGTGCATACAGTTATTGTAATGACAAGATTAGGGTGGTGGGAGTGGGAGCCTGGACAAACGGAGGAAATGGTTATTCGAAATGAAAATCCTAGAGGCCAGGCAATTAAACAGATATCCACAGGTCTGTTGACGTTATTAGGAATGATGACAAGGATGGTGATGAAGAGAGAGTCTGTGAGCATTGTACTCAATATTCTGTGTCATTCTCGCTCTTCCTTGAATGTGCCATGATTGGCTTATTTCTGAGATTTGTGTATTTCTATTGGGAATTCTCTTTCCATCCATTCTTCTAGTTAGATGTCACTTTCTCTGCCTTAACTTCTCCCTATATAGGTTTTTTGTTTTTCCTATGTGATCCTATGGAACTTTGTAATTACTATATCTCTACCACAGCACTTGACAAATTTCAAAGGAAGTTTTGGTTCAATTATTCACTTCATCACATAGACTTTGATGTCTCAGAATGCAGAGATGACACCTTATGCATTTTCGCAGCCATTCAGTGAACACTTAAGTGAATGTTTTCCTAGCAGAATATGAGCACATAAAGGGTGTGATGGTATCCCCAGAACAGAGCAGTGCCAGCAATGATTTCCTAAAGAAAAACAAAAGCCAAGATTCATTGACAGAAATTATTCTCCAGTGTCAAATACTTGGTAGCATGGGCAATCCAGTTAACAATAAAATTGGATCATATCTGAGCTTTTCTACCTATAAATGTTTAAACCATACCAGCTGACTATATAAGGCAAATGGAAAGTTGAACCAAAGTGAACATTTATAGTTAAACTTTAGGAGAGAGTTGAAGAGATTTAGATTCAAAGGTCGGGTCAGTTTGCATTGGAAATATGCTTGGAATGCATCGCAGCTGCTGAAGTGGGATAGCCTGCAGGTGGACAGATTGTGGAGCAACAGCTGTTTTGTGGAGCCATGAAGTTCAGGGAGCTCTTCTTGGTAGTAAAGTTCTCCTCATCAGGCAGAGTGAAATTTTTTTCTTAATTCTGGATGGCAACATTCTAACAAATTCTTCTTAGGGATGGCTCATCAAAGAACCATTTATGAATTGCTTATACCAGAATAATTCTCCATCTTGCTCGTGCATTGGAATCATTTGTGGAGCTTTTCTTTTTTTCTTTTCTTTTGAAAGAGAAGCCCAGGCTGCACCATAAGAGGTTCTGACTCAGCAAGTGGTTTTTATAAAGCTTCATGGGTGATTCTGATCATGGTCAAGGTTGAGGATGATGGAAACAAAGTCACATTCCAGTGAAGAACCTTATTGTGAATTACTTATTCTCCAAAATCCAAATGGACTGAAATCTTTAGTGCTTATAAAATTCTTTGTAAATTGCACGTTAAAAAGGAGTTGAACTCTTTTGTGGGAAGATCCTCGTTATGTTATGATTCATCCATTAGAAAGAAACATTTTGTTTTCTGTAGTGCTTTCCAGGTCAAATCTTCATTTATATGGACAATTCCCTGGGTTTCAGTTCCTGAACTTCATGACTAAGCTGTGAAATAATGGTCCTCACTGAGGTAAATGCTGAAGAACAACATATTTTCTGAGAGACAAAACGCAGCATCCTGGATTTGGGCCAGGATATACTCCTGGATAAAAAGAGAGGAAAAAAAACAAAAACAAAAACAAAAACAAAAACAAAAAGCCCTCAATTTCCAAATAGTGTGGAAAACATTAAATTTTCAGATTTAAGACATATTCATCTATTTTAATTTTTTTAGCCTTAGGAAGTTCTACTATGAGACAACCTTTGGATTCTGTGTTAACATACAATCGAGTAAAAACAATTTTATGCCACTTTGGGTATATATTTTCTATATATCTTTTTAGCATCTATTTATCCAGCTTATACTTTATTATTTACCTTAAAATTATTTTTATTTTCTCTCTATATTTTTACTTTTTAAAGGTAGTAGTGTCTTTTTCCTATCGTGTTCCTTTGTTTCCTTTTGTCTCTTGTAAAGACATTTTATAGCAGGTCTTTTTCTTTCTTTTTCCTCCTTTTGTATTTACAGAGGAACCAACCCTTTGGTGAACACTAAATTTATGGTAGAAAACCTGGGTTTGAATCTGCACTCTCTCATTCACAGGTTTCCTTACCCAGCTTTCTTGAGGCTCAATTTTCACAATATTAAAACCCTTATTGATGATGATTAGTTATAATAAGGGCTCCCCAGAGCATTGGGATGATAAATGCAGACCCTCCCCCCACCCAAAAAAAGCCATAGGTGTATTAATTCTTGATAGTAGTGAGTTTCTTTACTTCCTTTTTTTTTTTTTTTAAATAAAGATCCTTAGAAATATAGTTCCATCTAAGGCAACTGTACCCTTGGTCTTGTATCTATAGCCTCCAAATCATTGCCATATGAAAATTTTAAAACTCTCAATATATGCCACATGACTGAGTCTTAAGGTGCAGTGGGAGGTAAGACATTTTATAAAAGATTCAAACTTATCACAGCCCAATCGTTCTTTTGTCCCCAATTTAAAGGAACTACCTTGAATTTCGACATAGCCTGCTTTCAGTAAAGCATCCTATAATTATTAATAAAGCCATTTTACAAATAGTTTATCCAAACCATTTTACAAATATTATCAATTGCACTCATTTATACTCTGATATAGTTCAGATGTTCTTCCTTCCAAATCTCATGTTGAAATGTGATTCCCAGTGGAGGAGGGACCTACTAGATGGTGTTTGGGCTATGGGAGCGGATCCCTCATGCATGGCTTGGTTACTCTCCCTGAAATAATGAGTTTATGTGAGATCTGGTTGTTGAAAGAGTCCAGGATCTTCCTTGTCCTCTTGATTCCCCTCTTACTATGTGACACGCCTGCTCCCTCTGTGCCCTCTGCCATGATGGTAAACTTTCTGAGGCCTCTCCAGAAGTCCGACAGATGCCTATGTCATGCAGAACCATGAGCCAAAATCAACCTATTTTTTATTTTTTAAATTGCCCAGCCTCAGGTATTCCTTTAAAGCAATGCAAAACAGACAAATACATACTCCCAAATACATACTCAGGCACAGCCTTACAAGCTGGCTTTTCTATTTCGTTAACAGTACCATCCTCATACAGGTAACTCTGGTCTTTGGGATCAACTTTGTCTTTGCATCTAACACATATTGGTCTTTGGTTTCTTTCTTAATGTCTTCGTGTCGTCTCTAATAAGAGGCTGTGCCATGCTTACCTTATTTCCTTGGCCTCTACCCCCATGTTCATCTCCAAGCCCCTAGAGTAGCCTTTTCTTTGTTGTGTGGTTTCTGAATTCTTGTTGAATCCAATTTCTTGCCTGACACAAAGCTCTCTATCATGGAATATCTTCTGTTTTGTCTGTCTCTATCACTTGCTACTCTCCAATGGGAGAGAGGCTCCCAGCCCCACAGCATGCTGGATGGTCACTATCACACTACTCCCAGGAGGATGCCTGATACTACTATTTTACCTGTGTTGGTCAGTGTAGAATCCAGGATTTTCTCATCTGCCTCTATGCATTTTAGAAACACAAGAAGGTCCAGCATAAGTTCTGACTCTTGTAACAAAGTTCACCTTTTCCAACAAAAAAGGCCACGAAGGATCTTTCTTGGTTTCTAACTTGGTGAATATCTGTTCTCTTTTCTCTTCTTTGGGGCAACTAAGTCTCATTTACGTCTGCCTTACTTCAAGAGATTTTAAGTTAACATGCCTGAGACCCTCTTGCCATATCAGTTAATCTATAGGCTACTTTACAGTAAAAAAAAAATGTTTGAGTCTCAGATCTGCAATTTACTACCGATGACCCCAGGTACAGTGTTAATACTTACATTTTTTGTTTCTTTTGTTTTGATTTTTAATCTCTAAAATGAGAACAATAATGCTATCTTTATCCAAACTACCACACATGATTGTTATATATATATGAAATTTTGTCACTGAAAATGTTTTATACATGGTGTTAACACACACACACTTAAAATGTATAGATTTTTATATTTTTTGTATCTGCCAAAGTGCTTGCACAATTGTAACTAAAGAGGACTTACTATAAACTCATGTAGTTGAATGAAAATAATACTGGTTGGTGTGTTTGATACACTAACAAACACACATGCAATTATAGCTCTCATTCTTAGTATTAGGGTTTACTTTATTGGAGGAATGCAAAGAGTGAATGTCAGATATTAAAAATTTACTGAAGCATTCATAATAATATGAAGAACTTCCACCGGTTTTATGCAGTGAAGTCAGCATTCAGGCTCCTGCTATTCTAATACAGGAGTTGCCTTGGTAGTTGGAAATCTGAATTCCTCTGACTACCTCAGAAGCAACAGCGGGAGGTGAAGTATCCATGGACTCTTCCTCACGCTGATGATTCAGTGACTTTCCTGACCCTCTCCTCTTTCCTCTGTGTGACATAATTCTTTACATAATGAATCACTGCAGGCTAATAAACTTTATTATATGTTTCCAACTTGCATCTGCAGGAAGTCAGATTAAATCCTGGTGAAGTTCTCAATGGAACCTCAGCCTTTGATCATGTCACCAATACTTTAATTTTAGAAGTGTGACAAGATGATTAGAATGCTTTAAGATCTTGGTACCAGGCACGATACAAACTTGAAAGCTGCCATGAATTCTGCTACTTACATAGAATACCATCCCTTGAGGCACTAATTGACAAAGAAGTGGAATGTTAAGTAGAGAAGACGAAATTCAAATCAAGAAGAATGAGGCCTATTTGGAATGCTGTCAAACATACTGTGGACTTTATTAGGCAACAGAGCTTGGCTCAAATTAGGAAACAGTGAAAAATTGAAGGCCTAGATTTAATAGATGTCTCCTATATAACTCCAAGTAGTTTTATAATTATTTCTCCACCTGTCATACTTAATGTTATATAAAAAATGAATAATGATGTTCATAATACCATTAATATGCCTGAGTTAAAGAGAGGTTTTTTTTTTTTTTTCCTGAGCTAACATCCTGGGACAGTTATGAGTCAACAGGAAGAAAGTTGTTATACCTAAAACAGGGTAGACTATATGATGTCATAAGGCTGCTACCATCACTACCACCAAAATAGCATAAAATATAATCAGGGTTGACATTCAGAAACTTTTTTTTTAATAGGGTCTCACTTTGTCACCTGTGCTGGAGTGCAGACTCACAATCCTGGCTCCCTCAACCTCAACCTCCTGGGCTCAGGTGATCCTCCAACCTCAGCCTCCTGAGTAGCTAAGACTACAAGCGGGTGTCACCATGACCAACTAATTTTTGCATTTTTTTGTTTTGTAGAGACAAGGTGTTGCTATGTTGCCCAGGCTGTTCTCGAACTCCTGGGCTCAAGTGATTATCCTGCCTCAGCCTCTCAAAGTGCCAGGATTATAAGCATGATTATGGACCTCAGCAACATTTTAAAGCAGAAGCTATGTGCTTCCTTCTTACTGATTCCAACCTTCCTAGGCTTCAGGTGTTCATTGCTGTCCAGTGTTTGTCACTGTCACATCTCTCCATCTCTGTCCAACAGTTAACTTGCTCAGAGTGTCTGTTTCTTTAGGGACTAGTTACCAATTTTCAGATTCTAAAGTGGGCTATTGTATTAGTGTGTTACAACCCCTCTTTTGTTCCTTTATATTATTTGCTTTTCAGAAGTGTCTTTTTTATTTCATGATAAGAGCAAAATAATAATAGCTCATTTACTGGCATTTAATACATGGCAGACTTTGTTTTAACCACTTTGTATGTGTTAACACATTTAATCCTTATACCAACTCTAAGAGTTACATACAAATATTATATCTGTTTTACAGATCATAGAAGTGAAGCACAGAGAAGCTAAGTAGATCATTAATGAGGAAGTAGCAGAGAGGCTGGGTGTGGTGGCTCATGCCTGTAATTCCAGTGATTTGGAAGGTCAAGGCAGGAAGATTGCTTGAGGCCAGGGATTCGAGACCGGCCTGGGCAACATAGTGAGACCCTTGTCTCTACAAAACATTTTTATAAGTTAAAAAAACAAGTTAGCCAGGCATGGTGATACATGTTTGTAATCTTTGATCCTCAGGAGGCTGAGGTGAAAGGATCACTGGAGCCCAAGAGTTTGAGGCTGCTGTGAGCTATAATCACACCACTGCATTCCAGCCTAGGGGACAAAGGGAGACCCTGTCTCTCCCTCTCTCTCTAAAAAAGAAGAAGAAGAAAGAGGAGGAGGGGAAGGAGGAAGTGGAGGAAGAGGAGGAGGAGAGAAAGAAGAGGAAGAAGAGGCAGAACTAGGGGCTTGGAAATTGGATAATTTAACTTCAGAGTCCCCACTCTGAGCCACTAAGCTATCCTGCCTAGACACGGTGGTGGTGGATACACAGTGAATAATGGGAGGTGCTTATGCACTGGAGTCCTAAATACCTATTTAAATCCTGTCTCTGACCCTCATTGACTTAAGCAATATATTGCTTAAGTCATATTTAATTGTGGCTTAAGCAATATATTTAATTTCTCTAAAGTTAATTTTTGAAGATGTAGAATGGTGACAACAGCATTTACATCCAAAAAGTTTGTTGTACATAAATTTTGCACGTAAATCACATACCAGCAATGTCCCACGTGCATCACATGTTTGAATGTGTGACTGGGTGGACATGTGGAAGATATGTTTGTGCAAAGGGATTTTGCACACCACTCAGCTGCCCTTCTCAGCCCAAGTGCGGAGCGGCCCAGTGTGGAACACAAACAGCAGCAGCATGAGATAGGTCAGTCCAGTGTTGTCAGTCAGAACTGGAAGAAGGTTAATAGCAATATGAATCCAAGAGGCAGAGGTCACGGGTACTGTACCACAAACCAGAGGATGCCTGAATTACAGAGTTCATGTGACGCTCACGTCGGCAGGTGTTTGTTGGTAGCTAACTCTTAGAAGGAGGTAATAAAGTTACGAGCAGAGCGGTTGTGTCCTGAAACACTAGTATATCTGATACACTTACTTTCTAAGGATGAATAAAATTTACTCCTATATAGGATACTGAAATCACTGTAAATGTTTTAAATTGTCTTTATACTTGATATAGCAGGTTACAAGTCTTTTTTTAAATATTTGCTTCATGTGTCCCTCAAAACTTAAAATTTGAGCTTTATTTTGTCTTGGTGTGAGCAATTCTTTTTAACTTTGCATGCTAAGACAAATCTGTGAAGCAGCTTTATTTATTTCCCTTTCTAATTTTGTAAATATCAGGAAAGACGTTATATGTAACAGATTGTCACATTCAAGGAACAACGCTGAGAAATTTACATCCCAGTTACTTTCCAGGTATTGATTACTGAGTGAATAATACCTAAATATTGAATGAATAATACTTACAAAGTTTGTCTTTCATAACTAAACTCTAATGAACACAGTGAATCTTGTTATTTTAAGGATTATTTGGGAAGAGTAAGCATTAAGAATATTCTGCAAGTGATACATGTCATTAATAGTTTGCCCTAGCTTCCCACAGAAGGAAAGACACTAACCTACTTTATAAATAGGTCTTGTGGGAAAATGGCTTCTTCCTGAAGGTTAAACAATCTGATATACATTTTTAATGGAGGGATAACTTGGTGTGGTTTGAAAGCTAACCCAATGTGAGGTTGTAACATGCCAAACCTCCAAAATAACAGACTTCATCATTCATGGTGTTTCAAAGACTAATTAAATGTAGTCTCCATAGTTTCTGTGATATACAGAGAAGCTTGAGAAAGTAGTAATAAGACTGAATGATATTGCCCAAGAGTTACAAATCAGGCAATAGCTAAGAGGGATAATTGTCATATGGGAGAGACTGTTTAGGTATAAATACATTCTAATACAGTTAAATATATGAAAGATTCTAAGAGGCAGGTGACGAGGATTACCAACTTCTTTCCTAATTCATTAAGGATGGGAAAGAAACTGGTTTGAAATTGCAGTAGGAGAGATTTAGGTTAGATATTAGAAAGAATGTCCTGTCAGACTGATCACTTTTTAAAGAGCTCCTTAGAGATAGTTAAGAATGGGATATACACTTTTTCCCTGTTTTTCCTTCCTTCTTTCCTTCCTTCCTTCCTTCCTTCCTTCCTTCCTTCCTTCCATCTTTCTTTTTTTGGAAACGGGATCTTGCTATGTTGCCCAGACTGTTCTCAAACTCCTGGGCTCAAGTGATCCTCCCATCTCAGCCTCCCAAGTAGCTGGGTACACACCATCATAGCATCATAGTTGGGCCACCAGTGGTTTAAAAGAAGTCCCACCCAGTCACAGTGACATTGTTAAGATTGTATACTGAAGTCTGGTTTTAGATTCAGCAATGAGCGTTACTCTGTGTGTGTGTGTGTGTGTGTGTGTGTGTGTGTGTGTGTGTTTAAAGTGAATAGATGTGACTCATGATGACAAAATAAAGCAAAGGATTCCATAACACAGTGACAAAGCTAGGTGGCATAGCCAAACTCAGATGCCTGGTGAAGACACAGAGTGATCAAAGAAAGTCACAAACCCTCAGTATGTGGAAGCTAAATTTGAGGTTAGTAAAGTGAAGTCATACATTGGGAGAATCATCTGCTTTTATGAACATCAGAAAGAATTCCCTTTGCCCTACAAAATATCATTGCAAAAACTGCATATCTGTACATAAAAACAGGAAATTAGAATAATTTTTAAACTCAGCAGAATGCAAGTATATCTGTAAAAACTTAGCTCTCTCACTGTCCTAACACTTATTTATTTATTTATTTTTGTTACTTAAAAAAAAATAAAGATATCGAGTACAATTCAGGGTTAAGTATACAAATGTTGATTATGTAGGTACTCTTGTTGATGAGGTGTGCCCCTCCCTCCCCTAGCAGTTTCCTTCAACTGCCAATCCCACCCCTGCCTGCCCCCGACAGTTTCCCACTACTGCCAATCCCTTTCTTATAGTATTATAATTGTTCAAGTTTTGCTTATGCATGAGAACATATGGTACTCTGTTCTTTGTTTTTATGATAGGTCACTGAGTATGATTGACTCTAAATCTATCCAAGTTGCTATGAAGTCCATATGTTTGTCTTTCTTTATGGCTGCAGAATATTCCATTGTGTATATGTATCATAGTTTTAAATCCAGTACAGCTTCTATGGGCAGCAAATAAACACACGCTTCAAAAGGCTACGTGGATTGAATTGGTTGTGTTCCTTCCTAGGGGCAACACCAGAGATGGAGGTTGGGGTGGCTACTGCATAAACGTCTCTCTGTGCCCCTCCTCACTGCACTTCTGTGTCTGGGACACTCATCCCATCTATTGAGAGCTGGGGTGTTGATTTGCTGAGACATGCAGCCAGTTTCCTCTCCAGGAATCAACCTTTTTCTCTGAGCATTGAACTCTGCCAAAGGGAGTTGCCCTGCCCAAGGCTATACCTCCTCCCTAGGCTAGGGACAGCCTACATTTGAATGACTGATGGATGTTGGGGAGGGTGAAATTCGAAGGACCAGCATCTTTTTCTCAATTCCAACAACCCTGAAGACCCAGCTTCAGAGCTTTCCAAGAGATCAGCAGAGACCTTTGTTTTTGCTGCATCACAGTTCAGGTTCTCCTATTCAGCCCTGGTTTCCTTATTCCCTCACAGGTTAATCTGTGGGCAATTCCCAAAAAATGTCCTGCATGCAATCTGGTTCTGTTTCCTGAGGAACTGGACCAATGGTAGTCAGTGCCTAGAGTAGGCTGAGGAAGGAGACTCAAGCAGGGTTTTAGAACTGGCTCATTCATTGGCCCACTGGGCATGAGGACCTCATCACTGGTAGCAAGTAGAGTCCTGAACACTTCCAGAATACTTTGTTAGTCCAGTGCTCAACACATTCACTGCTGGCGATAGGAAGGGATACTACTGAGAGGTAAGACACTGAGGGGTCAGGGGTTGGCATCATCTCACAGTCAAGGAAAAATGGATGGTTCTTACTGAGGCTGTCAGTGCACTGGAAAAAGGCAAAGACTATTAAAGGCAAAGACTATGAATTGTTAAATTATCAATTTAAGGCCAACTGTGGAAGTAGGAGTGTTACTTAGGTGGTATAAGAACACTTTCATCTCCTGTGGCCAGTAGAGAGGCAGTGTTGAGGATCAGATCCACAATTTAATTATAAAGCTAGCAAAATTTCAGAAGTGGAATTCTCAACTCTGGCGTGTCTGCTACGCCAAGATCAGGGTCCCGAAGGAGAAACCTGAGACTTGAGGCATCTCAAGCCCTGAGACTTGAGGTGGACATCTGGATGGATACCCTTCAAGACTAGCATTGCCCTGAATTCTCAGGGCCTGCAGAAGTGGGTCACTCCTTCTTATCAAAGGCTACAAGACCCCCCACCCGTTACTTGAAGACGATGCAGAGACTGACTTTTTTCTTGTAAGCCAACACTCTTGTACCTCGAGGTCTACTCTTACCTCACATCCAAAGAGAGATGACTGAGAGGCTGAGGGAAGCTGTCCCCATAACAAATCATGGCCTGTTTCTGAATCTCAGCCAGAATCTGAATCTGTTGCTTGAGGAATGTCTGGATCTGCAAGAGGAAGAAACTTACAACACCACAGTAAGTTTTTGTTGCTACACTGCAATTGCTCAGGAGCAAAATGTGGCCAGTAGGTACCATATTGGACAGAATAGATACAGCACATTTCTATCATCAGAGAAAATCTTTGAACAGCACTGCTCTGGCATATGGAAAGATCCCATGAATACTTAGAGGATTTCGATATCTGTGAAGTTTTGGGGAGTCCAGTAATCTGTAGAATGCAGGATATTCTCTCCAAAGCAGAAGAGAAATTATTACATTTTGCTTCTCTTATCGTTGAGAAGAACACAATTCTCAGTGGACCTTTATTGATTCTAGAAGCAGCATATTTTACAATAGGGAATACCCAGTGGCAAGCTGATATTTGGAGCATTGGCCTGAGAAAAGCTTGGTTACAGGGGCTTAGGCCCCTCAGAGATTGGAATGTGTGTCTGGGTAAGTCATCTAGACCAATAGAAGTCATGTTGTTGATGAGATAAACCTAAATGGATATCAGAAAAGGAGGATCATATATCATTTATAGCCTTAAGGCTAATCACAGTGGCAGGAGTAGTTCTTCAACTTAATTTTCTCTTATAAGTTTTCTGAGGAATGTGACCAACCAGAATCTGGAGGAGCCATTCTCTGAATGATAAACTCACAATACAAAGCAGTAGATCCAAACAGCAGAATCAACACTGTGGCACCCCACTCTGATGTTCCCTCTAGGAGCAAGGTACTCATCCTCCTAGCTGTTAGGAGTATTGGTTGCTATGAGTTCCTACATAATAATTTCCCTTGGCCAAATAAATCTGCCTGTACTAGTCCACTTTCTGATGCTTATAACAGAATATCTAAAACTGAATAATTTGTAAAGAAAATAAATTGGTTTATTTCAGTAGGGAGGCTGAGAAATCCATGAGGCTGCATCTAGTGAGGGCCTCCTTGCTGGTGGGGACTCTCTGCAGAGTCTTGAGGTGGGACAGGGCATCACATGGCAAGAAGGCTGAGCCTGCCAGCTCAGGTCTCTCTTCCTCTTCCTATGAAGCCACCAGTCCCACTCCCATGATAACCCATTACTCCATGTATGGGTTAACTCATTTATGAGGGAAGAGCCATTTGACTTCTTAAAGGTTCTACCTCTCAGTATTGCCACATTAGGAAATACATTTCAACAAGAGTTTTGGAGGGGACAGATATTCAAACCATAGCACTGCCTCATTCAAAATGACACCACTTCCCTCAGTGTAGACTACATCCAATGACTGACTGGTATGGGTTAAAAATGCCCTGCACCCTTGTCTCGATTGAGCACAACTCTGGGGCCAGTCCAGTTCAAGTGCTACCCATGGGGTCTGCCTAAAGCTTTGTTTTGGCTACATAGGACTTCAAACTCTCTCTTAGACTAATTTGTCTCTATCTCCCTCATGTGTATTGTTCCCAAGCATACCCTCATCAAGAAACAACCCACTCCTGGCATTTTTCTTGCACGTGAATCTTTACCTCAGCATCTCTTTTCCAGGGCACTCAACTTAAGACAAAACCCAAGTCAACTGATTTCCAGTCTTGGGCTTAATTCTAGCACATCAAACTACATATATATTTACACTTTAAACATGTATATATCATATAGTCTTTGCCCACAGGCTGATCATTTAATTATTTTTTTTAATTTTTGATTTTAAAGATGCGGGATGCAATTCAGGGTTAGGTATACAAATGTTCATTATGCAGGTACCCTTGTTGATGAGGTGTGCCTGCCCTCCCTTAGCAGTTTCCCACTACTGCCAATCGCTTTCTTATAATATTATGATAATTTTTCGAGGTCCGCTTATGAGTGAGAACATGTGATACTCAGTTCTTTGCTTCTGTGATAGATCACTCAGTATTATAGATTCTAAGTCTATTCAAGTTGCTGCGAAGTTCATAATTTTGTTCTTCTTTACAGCTGTGTAATATTCCATCGTGTATATGTACGACATTTTTCTTATCCAGTCCTCTTCCGATGGGCAGCACAGTTGGTTTCATGTTTACGCTATTGTGAATAATGCTATATAAACATGTGTGTGTAGGTATCTTTTTCATAGAGTGATTTGAGTTCCTCTGGGTATATTTCCAGTAGGGGGACTGTGGGGTCATATGAGAGGTCTATTTTTAGATCTTTTAGGAATCCCCAAACTGTTTTCCATAGTAAGTTGTACTAGTTTACACTCCCAACAGTGTAGAAATGTCCCCTTTTCCCTGCATCCTCTCTAGCATCTGTTGCTTTTTGAGTTATTGATGATGGTCATCCTGACTAGAGTTAGGTGGTATCCCAGTATGGTTTTAATTTGCATTTCTTTGATGATTAGCGAGGCTAGCATTTTTTCATGTATCTGTTGGTTGCTTGTATGTCTTCTTCTGAGAAGTGTCTATTCATATCTTTTGCCCACTTTGTAATCGGGCTGTTTGTTTTTTTCTTTTCTGCATGTTTGAGTTCCTTGTAGATCTTAGATGTTAGGACTTTGTCAGATATACAGTTGGCAAATATTGTTTCCCAGTCTGTGGGCTGTCTCCCTGCTCTCTAGATGGTTTCTTTGACTTTGCAGAAGCTTTTCAATTTGATGAGATCCTACTTGTCTATCTTATCTCTTATGACATGGGCACTTGGGATTTTGATCAGGAAGTGGTTGCCAGTTCCAATTTCCATAAAGGTGTTTCCTGCAATTTCTAAGGTTCTTATAGTTTGAGGTTTTACATTTAGATCTTTGATCCATTTAGAGTTGACTTTTGTGTATGGTAATGGGTAGGGGTCTTGTTTTAAACTTGTACATGTGGTCAGCCAGTTTTCCCAGCACCATTTACTGAATAGGTTCTCCTCTCCCCAGTGGTTGGTGGTGGAGGCTTTGTTGAAGATGAGTTGGTTGAGAAATTGAGGTTTTGTTTCTGGAATCTCTATCCTGTTCCATTGGTCTATACGTCTGTTCTTGTGGGGGCAACTGTAGTTACTTATTAGTAACTAGTAAAAAGTACCAGTACTGCCACTTTTAACTCCTTTTACTTTCAAGCAAAACTCCTTGATCCCAAGTCTTGTTTTCATATTGCTCTTTTCTGGGGTGTATTATGGGATACTTAATAGTTGCAATGATGATCATCATTGCCACCTTCCTCTTCTGAAGGCTTTTTAGGAAATAACCTATACACATATGTCAGATTTTTTTTTTCAGCTATTTTTGCAGCAGCAAATATGATAGGTGAATCTACAATGAACACAGAAAATCAGAATATACCATTTGATAATTTTATGTCAAGAGATAGCATTGCTCTGAAGACCTTCTCCACCTTGACTCTCTGAGAAGGATATTAGCATAGAGATATTTGGACGCTTCTACCCTGGAAATATTGGCCTGAGTTGAGTGATATGGATGGCATTGCTGCCTTGGCGTACTGTGATTCTGGACCTTTCGGTCATTTGAAAAGAAAAAAATATGGTATGGTAGAAAGCGCATCGGACAGACGCTGTTGCTGACTTCTTGTGTGACCCAGAGTAGGCAACTTATTTATTACTATTATTTTTTGTGCTTTATTTTCCTTGTCTGTAAAAAAAGGTAACTGGAAGAAATCTTTAAGATTTTTTTTCAGTTTCAAAATTATATGTTCATTTTGTTTTTTTTGTTTTTTTTTTTTGTTTTTTTTTGAGTTGGAGTCTCACTCTGTCGCCCAGACTGGAGTGCAGTGGCCGCTCCCGGCCACCGCAGTCTCGACCTGCTGGGCTCTGGCGATCCTGCCACCTCAGCCTTCCAAGTAGTTGGAACTACAGGCGCGCGCTACCACGCCCGGCTAATTTTTTGATTTATTGTAGAGATGAGGTCTTGCTTGCCCAGGCGGGTCTCGAACCCGCGGGCTCAGTCAATCCACTTACCTCAGCCTCCCAAAGG
>CAUYQG010166419.1:0-10507 GCA_963574415.1 Tarsius wallacei
TCCAAGTAGCTGGAACTACAGGCACGCGCTACCACAACCAGCTGATTTTTGATTTATTGTAGAGATGAGGTCTTGCCAAGTTGCCCAGGCGGGTCTCGAACCGGCGGGCTCAGGCAATTCACTCACCTCGGCCTCCCAAAGTGAGGGATTACAGGCTGAGCCACCGAGCCCGACCTGTATTTTTTAAGTTTTGAAATGTGTGGGTCTTTTTTATGTGTTCTATTTTTTATTAAGGTTTTTTTTTTTTTTTTTTTTTTTTTTTTTTTTGGCAAGGTCTCCCTCTGTTGCCCAGGCTGAAGGGCAGTGGGGTGATCATAGCTCACTGAAGCCTGGAACTACTAGGTTCAAGTAATACTCCCATCTCAGCCTCTCAAAGTGCTGGAATTACAGGCATAAGATACCATGCTTGGCCTGTTGAGACTTTTTGTTTTAAGCATATAGAAAAATTAAAATAATTTTATAGTGAATAACCAATTACCCACCATTGATATTCCACAATTAACATTTTAGTATACTTGCCTTATCACGCATCCATCAATTTATTAGTTCAAGTTTTTAAAAACAAAATTTTTCAACCATACAGAATAGCTGAAATACTAGTACAATTTTTATTAATAGTACAATTGCTAATTAAAGCATTTTAATGATGGCTGCTTTAAAATTCTTGTCAAAAATTCTAACATCTATGTCATCTTGATATTGGTGTCTGTTCATTATCTTTTCTCTTTCAAGTTAAGATTTGCCTGTTTCTTGTTGGCACATGATTTTTTAAATCATATTTTTGAATTTCTGGTATTTTGTTATGAGACTCTGGATTTTATTTAAATCTGTTTTAGCAGGTCTACTGTGACACTGTGCTGGAGAAAGGGGGACGAAGGAAGTGCCACTTTGCTACATGAGGGGGTGAAGGTCAAGGCTACCCCAGATCTTTGGTGACACTTTCCAGGCAGAGAGGGGGAGTGGTGCTTTTTTACTGATCTTCACATGACTTCTACTGAGAAGCAGGTGGAAGCCCTGTTTACCCTTTGGTGATGGTGAAAGTTTGGCTGTCCACTCAGTCTTCTCTGCCTGAGTGGGGCAGGGAGAGATGCCTTGTTACAACAGAACAAAGATGAAAGTCTAGACTCCTCACTCAGTCTTTGCTAACCTGTAATCTGTGGCTTTTTGAATCTCTATCTTGTTGCATAAGAGAATGAGTATTGGCCTTTTAGAAGTATACTAAGTGATGGATCAATTTGTCCACAAATTTCTTCGCAAATTTACTTCCTGGGGATGCTTCTCTTTTTATTATTCTAGGATGATCCTGGGTTTCTAGTGTATTATGGTATCTTTAATTTCATAAAACCTAATTGCCATTTTATATTTAGACATAAAATACTCTGAAATGGTTTCATTATAAAATTATAAAACCTTTATCTACTCTCAAATATTGCTATTTAGGGTCCCTATGATAAAAAAAGAACAATATTTTTAGCTTACTGCAACTCAGTAAAATTTAATTTTTTATTATTTTGTTTATGACAATAAAAAAATTGAATGAATCTAGTGACTGGGAGCCTTTGCTTTCTTTTACACATTATTCCTTTGTCTGGTTTTCACATCATAATTTTTAATATATATTTGTCCATAGAATTTTAAGCCTTATTAAATTTTTGGCAATGGAATTTCAGGGAACTGTTTAAATTTCCCTAAAATATTTGGTTAGCTCTTTTCGTATAAAACTATTTCCTAAGGGACTAGAATTTTTTTCTCTTCTAAAATTGAATTTATAGATTTCTTAGTATTGCCTTGGTCTGGAAGAGAAATAATTATCAAAGCAAAACTTTTCTTTGGTTAATATTTTTTGCTGATTAAGGTTTATGGCTTGTGCCACAGTATAGATTAAACGTGGACATCATACTAATTGAGAGAATCAGTCCCTGCTTTTCCCCAATATATGTTGTCACAAGAAAACATTTATTTCAGTAAATCTGGACAAACTTCAGCAGGGAACCTGGATAAAAAGAACTGGGACTCAGGAAACCTTTGTCTCAGCACAAATTTTATCAGTAAACTTTGTTAGGCATTTTTTATTCTCATTGACAGGTAAGAATTTGAGGCCCTGAGATGCTATAGGATTTGACTAAGGTGACCTAACACTTTTCTGATTTCTATAGTGTCTGCTAGAGAAAATTTAAATTTGTGACATAAATATAGACAATATTGATAAAGTCTATCTACCTCTTTTTAAGATGTCTTAAAAAACATCTACAAGCATGACCAGTTTTTAGCTGCTTTTGATCTCAAAAATGTCTTAGAGCAAAAGAATAATAAAATTGGGATAGACATACAATATTTTCAGACTTCATTTCTAGAATTGACTATATCCATTTTTGGTATTAGTAATAACTAAATTTATTTTTCTCTCCTAGGTACTCTGATTCCTTACTTGTCCTGGGGGCAGTTATGCCACTTCTTTGGATTCGGGCAGAAAGAAGCCTTGTACGTGGCTTAGAGAACTGTGTGGCAGACATCCATGGATTAAAATAGCTGTAATTAGTAAATCAACATCATGTTTAGAAATATGCCAAGGCACGTAAATATTCTGACTTGTCCCAGTAGCAGCATAAAACCAAATCATTTGTTTTCTAGAGAAACAAATAAAAGTCATTTCTAATTTCAGAGGAAGAGAGCTCAGTGGTAGTTAAAATGGGAATTTTTGCCTACCGCCTTCTATAGGAGACAAGAAACCCTACACCACCTCCATGGTAGGCAGAAGCTCCCCCTCCATTTCTGGATTGACTCTCAGATGTAGTAAGGAACTAACAGAATCCCTGCAGATTTTGTCTTCTATTCACAATCTTCAGAATTTGAAATCAGGAAGTGATCCAAAGCCAAGTATTACAGGGATTTAGGCTGTGGATATCAAATTCATCTCACAATTGGTTCCTAAATAATACTTATGACTGGCAAAAAAAAGTAATATCTGGAGTTTTCTTTATGTATCTTATATGGATTCACTTCCCTGCTACATAAATGGTTCTGAATAGCACCATAGGTATGGGCAGGAAGACATGGAGCATCAATATAAGCAATGATCTATAGACTACCAAGAAGGCATTGCCAGAGCTCTCAGTTTAATTTCTGAGGAAGGCACATGAAATCCATTCTGCCCTTTCCAGCTTGTTGGTTTCATTATTTTCCACAACAGAGTGATTGTCCTAAGCCCTTGAAATGCCCAGAAACTTCCATGAATGACATGGCATGAGAGATGGGTGCACAGCTGGCTTTGTGCTTCCGTTGCCCCAGGGATACACTCATCCTGGCCTAGGAGGCATGCATCTGTCTGGATCATGAACAAAACTGTCTTGCCTTGAAAGTGCTCCTGTTGGTAGGGTGATTTCCAAAGTACCTTTGAAAGTCTCTTTCCCTTTGAAAACCAACCAACCAACCTACCAACCAATCAACCAATGCTTGCTTCCTTCTTTTTCCTACTCTCCTGGAGCCAAGAATCCCTCACTTACTCATGAGAACCACCCCCCCCATTTTTTTCTTAGTGATAGACGATGTTTAGAATGCAGACCTATGGGGAAGAAATATTCTATATAGCTACCATATTCAAAACATTGTACCCAGAGATTTACAGCCACAAATGTTATTCTCATTTTTTAGAGATGAGAAAATGGAAATTCAGAAGTATTGCAAAGTTAGTAAATCATATAAACAGTCATCAAATTTTGATACTTCAGACCTCAAAGTCTATGTGCTCCCATGACACTATCTTAGCCTCCCTGGAACTGAGATTCACCAAGGAGAGGTCTTGCCCTGATGACCAAGGAATGACGGGTTCTGACTTCCTAATGGGGAGGAAGAGAGCAACTAAGAGGCCCTGGGTTGAGAAAGCTTTGGGCTCACCAGATGTTTTGAGTGCTGGCCCAGCAAGATCAAAGGCTTCTGTCCTGCCTCAGTCATTCAGCACAAAGTGAAGGCCTTCCTTCTGCTCCATGGGGGTAACAATCTGTGAGGGTGTCTCATTCAGGAGGGAGCCCATTCTGGAAGAAGGAGAAGAGGGGCTATGCAGCCAAGCCTCTGCACTAGGGCTCTCATGCTTGCCTTCCATCAGAAGAAGGTGAGGATTATTTGAGAGGGCATTTACAGCATTTAAGATATTCTACTGCATTTCTATTCATTTCACTAGCTGGAGTATGAGCTTGTGAGTTTAAAAGATAATGGAGCCCCTCAGCTAGGAATGTCGAGGACTGATAGAAGGTAGAGAGGTTGCTCTTGTTGTCCTTGACAGGACATGGCTAAGACTTTCCACTGCCCTTCAGAGTTCCATCTTGCAGCCAGGTTCCCTAGACCAATGATCACTGTGGCTAAAATACAACTGGAGAAGACAGTAAGCAGACTAGATCCCCCAGTAAACTCTCAGGATACAGCCTCCAACTTTCTCGCCTCACAGTCTGGTCCAGGGACTTCTCTCACGTACTTCTATAAAAAACCTCAACCTGAACACTTCTAACACTGTATTACAGTTATCTGCTTACTTTATGGACTACAGCCTCTTGGAGGATGTAAGCCACGTCTGCCCATGTCAGCATTCCTAGTGCCTTCTATGACACCTGAGCCTGAGAAGGTGTTTCTAGCTAACTTGGAGGAGAACAACCTTGTTACAGAAATGAGGACACTTCATGGGAAATGGGGAAGGAAAGAAGGTGACTGGTTAACTGTGTTTCTAGGAAAAGTATATTCCTGATTTTTGAGCTGCAAATGAGAACTGTATGTTTAAAGTGCAGTAAAAGGGATGTTCTACCCTTAGCCCTGACTCCAGCGAGGAATGGGGCTGCCTAGAAGGGACTTTATCTGAAATGGGAACAACAGCCTTGCTCTGGGACAAATCTTATATTGCTTTTTCAAATAATTATAACATGCTAGCATGAAAGCTGTACCCTTTATTTCCATTTTACCTTGTATTAAATGAAACATCTAAAATGAAACGCCTGAACATTTAGATGGCAAATAAAGCAATCCTGCTAATTTAATGAAGATCAAGCTGTAGATGTAGCTTTCATGTGATATCAGCCACACTCCCTGAGGAACCTGGTTGCCAGAGGGCAAGGAGGGGAATGGAGTGTCTTGTGACTCATCCCAAGGAGCCAGAACATTTTCTGTAGCAAG
Organism: Tarsius wallacei; assembly: GCA_963574415.1. Classification (NCBI taxonomy): domain Eukaryota; kingdom Metazoa; phylum Chordata; class Mammalia; order Primates; family Tarsiidae; genus Tarsius; species Tarsius wallacei. Next base: position 5,158 of record CAUYQG010166419.1, read on the forward strand.
TAGGGCCGCTAGAGAATAGGGGAGCTCTGCTGTTAAGGAATGATCCAGGGTTCTCAGCTCTGCGAATTTCCCTTCAACTTGCCCTGCTTTCTTTCTCTCTGACATGACTCTCAGAAATCCCTGTCCCTTTGGGTTGGTGAACTTCTCCCCCTGGTACCTCTGTGCCAAGGGGTTGGTGTGGAGGACAAGCTTCTGTCCTGTGCCCTCTGTGGTATGCGGCCTATCTACAAAGCTAGTCAGAATGCAGTGGCGAGAGGGCCACTCCGTCCTCCTGGGCATCCTTTCAGTAATCCCCTCATCACAGCCACCTCTGAAGGCTGCTCACTCTGACAGGGGGATGTGATGGGCGGGCTGTCAAATAGATTGTGAGTGCATTAGCAGGATTAGAAGTGAAGGCTAATATTGTAGCATTTTCAAAGTTCATTCATGGCAGCTGAGACTGGGCTGCTTGGCTGTCAAATTGGGCAGGCGCAGGCTTCAGAATTAATGTCACATCTGGGACAGCCCTGAAGTGGTCAGAGGCACAACAGTCCCATTGTGTTTGACTTGTGTTTATGTATTTTTATCCTATAACAGAGTTTAATTTATAATATCATGAGAAAGATGCTTTCTAAGTGTTCTTTTTCATCTTACTGATAAACTAGCTGAAATAATTCTGCCACCCTTCAAAGCCAGATGCTTTGCTCTTGGCAGCAAAGTATTGCTGATTTTATTTCTGCTTGTTAAAGTAATATACACTCATTTTGGAAAAATTGGATCAGAAAAATATAAGGGAGACTTTTAAAGTTCTCAATCCTTTCAGTAGATATTACTTCTGATGCCATTTTGATGTGTTTCTTTGTAATTTTTCTTCTACGCATATATATTAAACAAAATTATGATCACACAACATATTTAGTTTGTTTACTTTTGAAAAGCTAAATATAATATTTGTCTCTTATATTGCACTTTTCGTAAAATATAATATTTAATCACTATGAAATATTTTGTGTGACTACATTTGCATTAGTGTTCTGTTGATACATAACAAATGACCACGAATTTTGCAACTTAAAACAACACCTATTTATTAACTCAAAATCTTGTAGGTCAGAAATCTGGTATGGCCTGACTGGGTTCTCTGTTCAGGGTCTCACATGGGCAAAATCAAAGTGTCAGCAGGGTTGAGTTCTCCTCTGGAGACTCTGTGAAGAATCTGCTTTCAAGCTCATTCTTGCTGCCAGAATTCAGTTCCTTGAGGGTGTAGGACTGAGGTCCTTATTTGCTTGCTAGCTGTTAGCTGGGAACTGTTTTTAACAGCTGAGGTCACCTGCCTTCCGTGACATGTGCACCCTGTATCTTTAAACCAGCGATGGCGTATGCATTTTTATTGTGTTTTGTATCTTTGACTTCCCTGTCTGTGATTTGCTGGGGAAAGCTCTCCACTTTAAAGGGCTTATACAATTAGGCTAAACAGCCAGAATAATCTCCCTATCTTAGGGCAACAGTATCAGATTACCTAATCAGGGAAGTGAAATCCATCATATTAATAAGTCCCTAGGATTATTCAGGACACGTACACTAGGGTTAAGGAATCTTAAGAGCCATCTTATATTTCTGCCTACCACAATATTATAATTTAACAGTTTTCCTGTTTTTTAAAAAATGTGTTTGTTTTCAGTTTTGAGTATTATAAATAGTATTTTTGAGTGGGTGCATAATTGTGTTAATTTGACAGATGGAAATAATATTTTATAACTTGTATTTTTATTTCCAATAAAGTTTAACATTATTTTTTCTATGTTTATTGACCATTTGTACTTCTTATATGAATTATTCCTTTCTGCCCTTTTTCATAGTAGAATTTTTACTAATCGATATATAATGCTTTTTTGTTTTGTTTTTGTTTTTTGTTTTTGAGTTGGAGTTTCACTCTGTCACTCAGGCTGGAGTGCAGTGGCATGCTCACGGCCACTGCAGCCTCAACTTGCTGGGCTCAGGTGATCCTTCTGCCTCAGCCTTCCAGGTAGCTGAAACTGCAGGCACGTGCCACCATGCTTAGCTAATTTTTTGGTTTATTGTAGAGATGAGGTCTTGCCAAGTTGCCCAGGCTGGTCTTGAACCCATAAGCTCAGGCAATCCTTTCACCTCGGCCTCCCAAAGTGCTGAGATTATAGGCATGGGCTACCACATCCGGACTAATGCTTTTTCAATAGTAAGATTATTAACACTCTGCTAATTTTGTCCCAAATGTTTCATCTTTTTTTGTGTACTTTTTGTACAGATGTTTTAAGCACATATATACACAATTCTATCTATATCTTCTGTTTTGTTTCTGCTTTTGGTGTCATACTTAGAAAGTTCTTTTGCAACCCAAGACTTTAGAATTATTGATTCACATTTTTCGATTACTTTTAGAGATTCACTATTTGTGTTTAAACTTTAATGGAATTTAGTTTGATATGGAATATTAGGTACATATTTAAATCTCACCCCTAATTATAAACCAGTGATTCTAATATTTATTAAATAACTCATCCTTTGCCCTCTGATTTCAAATATCATTTTTCATACTAGCCCATTTTGGATGGCTTTTTATTCTGTTCAATTGTTCTGTTATTCAGGTTGGTGTCAGTCTCATACATTTATGATTATTATAACTTTGAAATCAATTTAAATACTTTGCACTGCCAATTTCTCCTTATGAGCTATAGTTTTTAGTATTTCATTGGCTATCTTATCTTTATACTTTCAGGGAGTTTAGAATGAATTAAAATTTCTGACAGAATTTTATTTGAAGTATGTTGGTTTTATAGAATTTATTTTGAAGTTATATTTTTTTGCAATATATAGTCTACCCATTCCAGAAATATGATGTTTCTCCACTTATTAAAATTTTCTTGTATACTCCTTAGTAAAATTTTACTTTTCTTTTTATTTTAATAAAATTTCAAACTTACAGAAAATTTTACAGAATATTATAATTTTTTTCCTGAACTATTTGAGAATAAGTTGCCCCATCACCACTGAATACTTTAATGTGTAGCTCTGATAAAAAGGACTTTCCATTCAACTATCAAAATCAAAATCAGGAAGTTAACGTTGATATATTACTGCCATCTAAGCTGCAGATCTTATTAAAGTTTCACTAGTTTTCCCAACAATGGCATTTATAGAAAAAGGATCCAATTCATGATTATATGTTGCAGTTAGTTGTCATATGACTTTAGTCTCTTTCAATCTCAACCTATTCTTCAGTCTTTCCATGACTTTGACACTTTTGAAGATGATAGGTCAATTATATGGTAAAATGTTCCTTGTTTGGGTTTGTGTAACATGATTTGGGTAAGTGAAGCTGTGCTCTTTCTTACAGTGAGTTTAAGCATCCATATATAGTAATGACAAATTATTGTACACATACTATGAGAAAACACTTTGCGTTTCACATGTTTTGGCTTTTATAAGCCATACAAACACACTCAAGATGTGGAATTCGAAGCTAAGAGAAGTTAAATGACTTGTTTAATGTCACTTAGCTGTAGAACTGAGACCAAAACTAAGGTCTGTGTCCCTCCCAGCCTTGTGCATTGTCTTCACACCATGTCACCAAGTTTGCTGCTACTTGGGTCCTGATTAGGGAAAGTCAGCATGAGTGTTGCACAGCAACACAGGAAGTCCTACTTTTATAAATATTCTCTAGATTCAACACTTATCAGTGGTGTGGAATGGAAAACTAAGTTAATCTCCTTTACCTTCATTCATTCACTTAACGATTACTTCTTGAGAAGTTATATACAGACACTGATCTAGGCCCTGGAGTTATATTAACATAAGATAAAGTCCTTGTGGAATTTGTTTTCTAGAATTTTCCCAGTTTCGCTATTTGTAAAATAAGGGTAATAAAAATATATGTACAATTAAATCTTGAAGAATAAATAAAATAATTCACATGATGAGCTTAGCCCAGTACAGGCACATTATCTTCAATAAGTGTCAGCTATTACATAAAGTTCATGAACAGTGAGAAGTTGGTCTGATTCTTGACTTTTCTGGAATGGCAACGTGTGTGTGTGTGTGTGTGTGTGTGTGTGTGTGTGTGTGTTTATGGGGTGGTATCCTAAGATATCAATGTTGTGATTGTGTGAGTGTGGTGTCCATATCAAAATTGGGATTCATGGTTCCACAAAAAAAATCAAAAGTCCACAGAAAGTCAAAGGAATGATGCTTAAGTTTGGGTTGTCCTAGAATCAAGGTTGCCTTCTGAAGAGGTGGATCTTGACTTCAATTAATTTATAGTCTAGTTAGTGAGATAGCCATCTGTCTCAGCCCTGTTTTCATCCCTGGATGAAAGAGAATGTGTCATGGAGGCAAGGAGAGGACCCAGAGTGAGAGATGGCAGCTAGGAACTGTCAGAAATAAAGGAAGGGGTAGGAGAGGGTTTAGTGTCAGCAGACAAAAAATGAATCTGGGAGAAGAAAAATGCTGGGTCTGGAAGGATGATGCACAAAGGTCTGGCTGCAATCTTGTCCAAGCAGAAAGATCAAAGAGCCTTTGCCAAAGACAATGAGGCACACACATCCTTGGGGAGCCAGGTGCTTCTATGGCCAAGGACCCTGCAACTTGTCTGGCTGACTCTCAGATACATAGTTGAGAACAAACACGCAGGACTGATCAGAAAACTGTGATACTTAGGAAAAAATGTAGGCATCAGAGACATAAATTGAAAGCATTCAAGTGTTTGTAAATGGAATGCGCCTATCATTGTGTCTTATGTGTCCTGAAGACCTTGTGTGCAACCTGTAGGAATGCCTGTGGAGAACCTGTTTCCAGAGGCCCCTTCTATCTCTCTCAAACAATGGTGAGGTTTCTTTGAGTGCACCTAATGCTTATCATATTTTCTCCTCTGTGACAGGATGTCTTCTCACTGGTCAAAAGAAAATCAATATGTTTTATGTGGGTGCAGACATATAGCAAAGGGATCAAGGACTCACTCCAAAGGATCACTAGTTGTTAATGTTTGGCAAGTTACTTAATCTCTCTAAACCTTAGATTCTTCATCCATAAGTAGAAATAATAGTTCATCTAAAAATAGAAATAATACTGGGTGCATTTTGGGTATAGTCAGAACATACTTAAAATCTCTCTGGGGGAGCCGGGCTCGGTGGCTCAGCCTGTAATCCCGAGCCTTTGGGAGGCTGAGGTGAGTGGATTGCCTGAGCCCGTGGGTTCGAGACCCGCCTGGGCAAGCGAGACCTCATCTCTACAATAAATCAAAAAATTAGCCGGGCATGGTAGTGCATGCCTGTAATTCCAGCTACTTGGAAGGCTGAGGCAGAAGGATCGCCGGAGCCCAGCAGGTCGAGGCTGCGGT
>CAUYQG010166424.1:0-31805 GCA_963574415.1 Tarsius wallacei
TAGCGGGAAACTGCAGTGGGATGGGAGGGTGGGGAGGTGGGATTGGCAGTAGTGGGGAAACTGCTTGGGGAAGTGGGGGCACACCTCATCAACAAGGGCACCTGCACAATGAATATTTGTATACCTAACCCTGAACTGTACTCCACAGTTTTAAAATAAAAAAGTTAAAGGTGAAAAAAAATTGTACATTTTTGTTCTCTTCCTTTAATCTCCCTCGGATACTGCACAGAATTTACATTCTAAGTTCTCTCAAATAATAAATGTTACCAAAATATTTGTTTCTCCATAATTCTCTATTTCCTTAAGATAGACAAGTTAGACCTCGTCAAACTGAAAAGTCTGCAAAGCAAAAGAAATCATCAAGAGAGCAGGGAGACATCCCACAGAATGGGAAAAAAATATTTACCAACTATATATCTGACAGAGGCCTAACATCCAGAATCTATAAGGAACCTCAAACGTGCTGAAAAGAAAAAAACAATCAGTCCCATTAAAAAGTGGGCAAAAGACATGAATAAACACTTTTCAAAAGAAGGTATACATAAGGGCAGCCAACAGACACATGGAAAAGTGCTCAGCCTCACTAATCATCAGAGAAGTGCAAATCAAAACCACATTGAGATACCATCTAACCCCAGTAAGAATGGCCACCATTAATAAAACAAACACAACAGATGCTGGTGAAGATGTGAAGAAAAGGGAATGCTTCTACACTTCTGGTGGGAATGCAAACAGTTTAACCTCTATGGAAAACAGTGTGGTGATTTCTAAAAGAACTGGAAATTGACCTTCTATATGACCCAGCAATCCTCCTACTGGGAATATACGTAGAGGAACTGAAACCGTTCTACAAAAAAGAAACCTGCACACGCATGTTTATTGTAGCACTATTCACAGTAGCAGAAACATGGAACCAACTGTGCTGCCCATCGAACCTGGACTGAATAAAAAAAAATGTGGTACATATACACGATGGAATATTAAACAGCCATAAAGAAGGACAAGCATATGGACTTCCCAGCAACCTGGATGAATTTGGAGTCTGTCATACTCAGTGATCTATCACAGAAACAAAGAACTGAGTGCCACATGTTCTCACTCATCAGTGGACCCTGAACATTTACCAAAATACAATAAGAAAGGAGTTGGCAGTAGTGGGGGATACTGCCGGGGTGGGGGAGGGCACATAACATCATCAAAAAGGGTACCTGATCTCAAACCAAGCAAAGTGGTGACCAAAGGGAGGCCCAAACTTTACCTGCACTATGTCTACTTAAATACCTAATCCTGAATTGTACCTCACATCTTTAAAATAAAATATTTAGAAAAATAAATAAGTAAATAAATAAATAAAATTTTAAAATGCCAACCTGGGCAACTTGATGAGACCTCATCTCTACAATTAAAAAAAAAAAAATCAAAAACTAGCCGGGCGTGGTAGCACATGCCTGTAGTTCCAGCTACTTGGAAGGCTGAGGTGAAAGGCTGAGGCAGAAGGATCAAGGAAACCCAACAGGTTGACGCTGGGGTGGCCGTGAGTGTACCACGGCACCCCAGCCTGGACGATAGAGTGAGACTCCTACTCTTAATCAATAAATAAACAAACAAATAAATAATGATCTATCTCCCATAGCAGTTTTGAGAGGTCTCTTTCTATTATTTTTAGTGCTTTTCTCAAAAATGTTTTCTCACAAAAACTAGGCCTTTGTATGGCAAGCCATCTGAGACTTATGTGGGAGAATATTTTTATTAAGCCTTCAAATTTGAACAGTTTGTCTAGAAATAATATTATAGCTTCAAAGGACTTTCCTTCAGTTACTTAAAAATATTGTTCCATTACTCTCTTGCATCCATTGTTACTGTTGAGGAATCCAATTGCATCCTGAGTCTTATTTCTTTGTAGGTGAATGGCTCTTTACTTATGAAATGTTGTAGAATATTTTCTTTGTATTTGATGGCCTTAAATTTCCCTACAATATGTCTAGATATGACTTTTTCCCTTATTTTCTCCCCTTTTTTTGATTCTATGAGCCTTTTAAAATATATATATATATATCTTCATTCCCTTGTACAATATTCTCACCTCTCAGGCATCCCTATTATCTAGATACTGGCACTTTTATTCTCATTTCCTTTAGCAAAACATATATATACTGTCTCTTTATTCTTTCCTTTTGACTTCTGGGAAAACTCACTCTGCTATTTGGACTCCTTAATCCTTTCTTCAGCTGTTTTTTCCTCACTACTTATTCTATTTACGGCCTCATGTTTTCATTGTTTGTGTTTTCTGAAAACTTAGTTCTCAGTTACAGTCACATTCTAAAATGTGGCAAGATCACAAATCCTGAAAGTAATTTCCCAGTGAAATAAAAATGTGGTACATTAAAAGTTTGAGGTTTGAAATTAAGACCAATGAGATGCCTTGAAATCCAGTGTCAGACTGGCTTTGGATTCTGCTTTAGAACATCATAATATGGTCTCTCTTAGGACTTTTTGATTACAAGTGACAGAAACTCCATTCATACTAACTTAAGTTACAAAAAAAAGTAGTAGAGAGAATGTGGTTGAGAGGCCCCAGAAATGAGTGACTGGAAATGTGATGGGGTTTCTCTGGCTCAGATAACATGGCTGGAGGCAGCCCCAAATCTATGCTCCCAGTTTATGATCCAAGAAGGAAGCGTCTTCCTTTCAGACTCCAATTATAAAACCCTTAAAGAGGACCCTGTTGGCCCATTCTGGTTCATGTTTCCTCTTGGACAGTCATGATGGTCCTCTCCAGATTGCCTTCCCTAGAATTACTGGGTTGGATAGGCAGGGCTCGTTATCTTTAGTGGAAGGAAAGCAAGACTTACAAAGACGATGTAGCCAAAAAGACAGCGGGATCTGTAGATGCCCGACTGACATCCCTCACTCACACATTCCAGTCTCAAATGAGGTTACCAGGTAAAATACCTGACATTCTTTTATATATTCTTTCTAATAACAGCTTTATTGAGATATAATTCAAATACCATATAATATACCCATTTAGAGTGTGCAGTTCAATGGCGATTAGTATACTCACAGAGTTTCACCACTATAACCACAATCAATTTTAGAACATTTCTATCACCTCTAAAAAAAACTTGTATTTTTTTTTGAGTCAGAGTCTCACTCTGTTGCCCAGGCTGGAGTGCAGTGGCACGCTCATGGCCACTGCAACCTCAACCTGCTGGGTTCAGGCAATCCTTCTGCTTCAGCCTTCCAAGTAGCTGGAACTACAGGTGTGCACCACCATGCCCGGCTAAGTTTTTGGTTTTTTAAAAACTTATTGTAGAGATGAGGTCTCACCAAGTTGTCCAAGCAGGTCTCAAACCCCTGGACTCAGGGAATCTCTTGCCTCGGTCACCCAAAGTGCTGGGATTACAGGCTTGAGCCACCACACCAGGCCAAAAAAATCTTGTATCTAAACAAAAACTCCCCATTTTCGTCCAACCTCCCATTTTTTCCCACAAAATATGAATTTTTAAGGGACTGGTTTGTTAATTCATTTCTCAATGACAAGAAATGAAACTTTTTACGCCACAAAGTTACCCATTGCTTAGCCTTACTTTTTTTTTAACCTACGAAATTTCCTTCATATCTGTGGCTCAGCATGTCTCCTGATTGTGAGGAAATAGATTCTCTCATAAAAAGTGAGTAGGGAGCATCTGCTGTTAAATTTTCTCACAGTAGAGAGATGCCACAGGTGGATTCTCTTCTCTTGATTATCTGCGTTAGTTGAATGGGCAAAAATTCAGCTTGCAGATTAGCCTGGGCTTGGTCTTCTCCCTGGGAGCACTGGTCTGGGCTTGGTCCTCTTCCTGGGAGCACTCCTTCCACTGTTGCCCAGTTGGGTAAAAACCAAGCCGTCTCCCAGCCTTCGGGGCTGCCTCCCAGCTGCCACCAGTCTCCTCTTCCTGGCCTGGCGCCTGGCCTGGGCTTGGTCCTCCCCCCGGGGAGCACTTCTTCCACAGTTGACCAGTTGGGTGAAAACCAAGCTGTCTCCCAGCCTTCAGAGCTTCCTCCCAGCTGCCACCAGCCTCCTCTTCCCGGCTCTCCCCCATTACTGTGCAGGTTTCGTCTGTCTGAAAACCAGAAGTTCTTCTCGGCCTCTGTGCCTCTGCACAAGCTGTTCCCTCTGATGAGCCGGCCATCCACTCTCCTCTTCATACCCCTCGTGATTCTGGCCCCAAGGGCGTCTTCCCACTGGGAGGTCACTAAGTCTCTTTCACAGGGACAATCCCTTTGTTACTGCCAAGGAAAGCTCTGGAAGGGGGCCTGTTTGGGCCAGTTTTTCCAGCTCCTGCCACAGGGCTGGGTGTGTAGGTGGGCAGGACAGTCATTAAATACAGAAATTAGGAAGTGCATGAACACCTGAGCCTGTGAGATGTTAGTGATGTGAGGGCCCACGCAAAACATCTGTTGACTATTATGGGAATGAGTGAAGATGAACTTGGGTCAAGGAGAGATTCTGAACACAATGGGGAAGTTTCCTCATTATTTAATTATTACATAATGAAACAATGAAAAACACCATACTGCAAAAAAGCTATAAAAATGAGAGTATAACAACAACAATAATAATAGCCGGCACTCACCACGTCCCCAGCTCAGTTCTAAGCGCTTTGTCTTCACAACTTTGTTTACTCTTCATGAGTACAATGAGCATTCCCATTGGACAGAATGATCTGTCAGAAAGCACATGTGTGCACATATGCATATGTGTGTTCTTGTGTGAAAGTGACTAGAAGGGTTCTCTCTCTATAACCAGTTGATGAACCAATGCTCAAAATGCCTATCTCAAAATTGACTAAAAAGGACTACAGAGTCAGAGGAAATTGAAAAGAAAGGTAATCTTTAAAAATTTCTCTTGGACAGCCTGTAATCCCATGCTTTGAGAGGCCAAGGTGAGTGAATTGCCTGAGCCTGTGGGTTTGAGACCCACCTGGGCGACTTGGCAAGACCTCATCTCTACAATAAATCAAAAAAATTAGCTGGGCATGGTGGTACGTGCCTGTAGTTCCAGCTACTTGGAAGGCTGAGGCGGAAGGATCGCTGGAGCCCAGCAGGTGGAGGCTGCGGTGGCCGGGAGCATGCCACTGCACTCCAGTCTGGGTGACAGAGTGAGACTCCAACTCAAAAAAAAAAATTTCTCTTGGCAAGGACTGGATAAAAAAATGTGGTACATATACAAGATGGAATATTATGCAGCCATAATGAAGGACAAAATTATGAACTTCACAGCAACTTGGATGGACTTAGAGTCAATAATACTGAGTGATTTATCACTGAAACAAAGAACTGAGTCCACATGTTCTCACTCATAAGCGGACCTTGAACAATTATCATACTATAAGAAAGGGATTGGCAGTAGTGGGAAACTGCCGGGGGAGTGGTAGAACTGGCAGTAGTGGGAAACAAGGGTACCTGCATAATGAACATTTGTATACCTAACCCTACATTGTACCCCACATTTTCAAAATTATAACTTAAAAATATGCCAGGCATGGTGGCTCGCCTATAATCTCAGCACTTTGGGAGACTGAGGTGAGAGGATTGCCTGAGCCCACGGATTTGAGACCAGCCTGGGCAACTTGGTGAAACCTCGTCTTCACAATAAACCAAAAAATTATCCGTGCATGATAGTGCACACCTGTAGTTCCAGCTACTTGGAAGGCTGAGGTGGAAGGATCACCTGAGCTCAGCAGGTTGAGGCTGCAGTGGCCGTGAGTGTGCCACTGCACTCCAGCCTAGGTGACAGAGTAAGACTCCCAACTCAAAAAAAAAAAAAAGAGAAAAAAGCACACAATAAACTCTTTATTTCAATTAAAATTTTAAAAAATTCTCTTGGAATCTAACAATTGGTTCATTTAAGTTATTTGGGGACTAGAGACACTGGCATCTTCACCAATAAAGGTCCTGGCCATGTACGATGGGCTCCCCGTATGTATGTTCATCTTCTTGCCTGTGTGTGCGTATCTCTACTACCTGGTAGGGTACCTTTATGAGTGGACCTCTCCATGACCTGGTAGGATGCCCTTCCAGATTATCTAATACTCTTTTCCCTGCATTTGTGCAGTAAGCTCCCAACTGATGACTAATTCAACCTCCCAGGCATCTTACAGGGAAGGAGACACATGTAAGAATCGTGGAGGCCGGGCTCGGTGGCTCAGCCTGTAATCCCGCGCTTTGGGAGGCTGAGATGAGTGGATTGCCTGAGCCCACAGGTTCGAGACGCACCTGGGCAACTTGGTGAGACCTCATCTCTACAATAAATTTTAAAAAAAAATCAGCCGGGCGTGATAGCGCATGCCTGTAATTCCGGCTACTCGGAAGGCTGAGGTGGAAGGATCGCCGGAGCCCAGCAGGTCGAGGCTGCGGTGGCCGGGAGCGGCCACTGCACTCCAGTTTGGGCAACTGAGTGAGACGCCAACTCAAAAAAAAAAAAAAAAAAAAAGAATCCTGGAGAGGGAACATTGCATCACAAACAGGAAACTTTTGGATACGATACACCCCCTGGGCAACAGGGAGTCTGTCCATTTTGTCCCCCAGAGCCTCATGTATGTCCATGAATATGTGTTGATTGTTGTACAGTTCTGGTTGGTAGATGGGTGAGTTCTGTCTCGGTTGATCTGGGGTGGGCTCTGGTGATCTAAATGCCATCATACCAGAGCTCAAATTCAATTTCTGGATGGGCACACCCTGAAATGTGGTGTCCCTATCAGGATGCCATAGGGACAGCATCCATTTGGGCCCAGCCTGGGGCCAATTCCCACCGGGGTGGATTTGGCTGCAGAAGGTGCCACCTGGCTCCTGCCAGGGCCCTTTGAAAGACCGAGCCCCACTGAACTCTGGGGCTCGAGTCCCACTAACAGTGTAAGGAATGGCAGGAGTTCTGGGCACCACAGCTCCTGCACCCGCAGACCCTGCCCTGCCCACGGGCCATGAGGCCACTGCAGCCCTGCGGACACCCCACTCACCAATGTCCATCTCTTTGGACTTCCCATTATGTTGGGCCAGCTCTGATCCCTATGCCTGCTGTGCCTGTGCTTGTCCCTTGGTGGGAGATGGGCAGTGCGGTCCTGGGACAGACAGGTACATTCCTGCTGCATCACCAGAATTCCAAAGACACTTGACCATTGGGAGGCAGCCACCATGTGCAGTAACACCTGAGCTGCACTTGTACATTGAAGAACAATAAATGCTGATCAAACAAGAATGAGTCTGGCTGGGCTCAGTGGCTCATGCCTATAGTCCCAGACAATTGGGAGGCTGAGGTGGGAGGACTGCTTGAGCCCAGGAGTTGGAGACCAGCCTTTGCAACATAGTGCAACATAGTAAGACCTCATCTCTACAAAAAATAAAAATATTAGCAGGATGTGGTGACACACACCTGTAGCTCCATCTTCTCAGGAGGCTGAGGCAGGAGGATCGCTTGAGTCCATGAAATCAAGACTGTGGTGATCCGTGATCATGTCACTGTACTCCTGGGTGACAGAGTGAGACCTTGACTCAGAAAATAAGAATAAAAAAAATAAGCCAAATCAGTTTCATAATGCAGTTGAATAATCTTTACCTGGAGTCACTGTTTTTTCTTTTGGGGGGTTTTGTTGTAGTTGTTGTTGTTTTGTAGTAAAAGGCTAGTTTTCCTTATATGCAAGTCAGGAACCCTTCAGGAATGATGGGGCTGGCCAGAACACAACAGACAGAGCTGTCCTGACCCAGGGACCTCCTTTCTGATGAAGGTGACTCTCGTTAGGTCTCCACACATCAAGTCTATTAACGTTACCAATGTTTTTGCTTTTAGATGATCAGTGGCTACATAAAAATAATACTTTCAGGAACTAAAGTGTCAGATGAGAATTTTCCCCAGAATGGTTTCCAAAAATACTTAGAAAATGTGAATTTATGAATAGACTTTTAGAACAGATGTGACTGAGAAGAATTTGGAGGTATAGCCTCCCTTCTCCAGGTTTAATTTCTTTTTTAATAGTGGAATTTCAAGCAAGGTGATCTCAGTTCAGAGTCCTGCCACGTGATCTTAGGTGAGTTCCCTCCTTTGCAAAATGAGAGAATGACTCATACCTATGCAACATGAAAGGATCTGCGTAGTGATCGATGCTATAAAGTATACAGGCAAAATGCTCTAGGCAACCCGTGGGTGGAGGCTGTCATAAAATAATTGTGGTTCATTTCTCGGAGGTTAGGGTCCTCAATCTCTCATTTATTAGTCCCTCATCCTTCAGTATGGGGAGAGGTAAAATTAGTCAGCGTTCGTGTCTATTGTTCTTAACTCTTTCTTAAAGGTCAAAACATAATGTCAGTTTATTTCAAGAATAATGAAAAAGCAATTTGCCATTCATGTGTAGTTACTTAAAATTTTATTTTATTTTAGTCAGGGTCTCACTCTGTCACCCAAGATGGCGTGCAGTGGCACGATCACGGCTCACCACGGTCCCCATCTCCTGGACTCAGGCAATCTTTCTGCTTCAGCCTCCCGAGTAGCTGGGATGACAGGCGCGTGCCACCACACCAGGCTGATTTTATTTTTATTATTATTATTTATTTTTTATAGAGATGAAGTTTTGCTATGTTGCTAATCTCAAACTCCTGGCCTCAAGCAAGCTTCCCAATTCAGGGGCATAGGCGCGAGCCACAGTGCCTGGCCTACTTAATGTTATAAAGACTGTTGTGGATATAGTTGTTGTTACAGAGACGTGGGTCAGAGTTCCAGCTCAGCTGCTTCCCAGCTCTGTTATCTTGGGTAAATCACATGACCTTTCCAGCCTCTATTTCTGCATCCATAAAATGGACACAGTCATATCTATTTGGTAAGATTTCTGTGGGAAGTAAACGAGATAAATTAGGTTCAAGCTCCTCATAGGACCTCCAGGGCGTCTTCTGTTCAGAGCTCATGTTTGCATGGGCTTCTCATCTTGCCTGTTAAAGCTAGATTCCAGGTGCTGAGAGCTAGAATATTGCCCTCTAAATTTTATAAAGCTTTTTAACGTATTAAGAAGCCAAAGATACGTTAGCTAGACTGATAGGTCAGTTTCACTAACCTTGAAGGCTTGAAAACATTTTTTTGCTGATTCATTTTTTGTTTTTTGTTTTTTTTGCCGAGAACAGACTTTTAGTATTTTTGGTGCTAAAAAAGATTCATTTTATGTTTTATCATTTAATTAAAGAAAACATGTTTATAGCCAGTTTGTGCCTGTTCCCGATTGTCCCTTTGTCTTCCCATACTTAGCAAGAAATTTCCTTTCTTGGAGGGTAAATGGTTTTGCGCAGGCAACATTTCTTGGATGTTTTTATACTTAGAGTTTGACTGGAGGATATTTATGGATGGGGACTCAGGTTTCAGAGTGTGGGAGGAGAAGAGCTTTGGCCAATGAGGAGGCGGCTTTGCTCGGGTCATTTGCATCTGGCAGCCCTGGTTCCAGCAGCAGGATCCTGTTGGTGAAATCTATCCTTGGGGGATGTCAGGGCTTTGGTTAAGATTTCCTCTTACTCCTTAGCTAGTGCAATTTTGATGCTAGCGATTTCACATGTGTATGCAGCACTCGTGTGGGCAGAGCTGTCAGAGACTGTAAAATCTCGCCCATCTTGTGCCTGCACCTGAGGAAGGCCGGATGACAAGGAATATTCTGCACCACTGTATTGCTTAGCTCATTAATCCATTGATTTATGACTTGCTGTTTTTCTTTGGCTCAACGCGACATTAGTACCTACAAAAAGGCAAACATCTGAGAATGCTTTTAAAGCAAAATCGTTTTTTTGCAAAGGTAATGATGTTCTAAAATTGGGAAAATGCAACTCAGGAAAAAAAAAAAGTGAAAAGAAGAAATAAACCCCCAAGTGACTTGACTGAACTCTTCTTTTTCTTCCCAGCTTTTCTTTGGTAGTAAAGTTTTTCTTAACATGCTATCAGTTGGTTCCAAGATTTTAAAAATATATATCTTTTTCTCTTTGAGTTGAGGTCTCACTCTGTTGCCCAGGCTGGAGTGCAGTGGCATGATCATGGCTAACCACAGCTTTCACCTCCTCCCACCTCAACCTCCCAAGTAGCTGTGACTACAGGGTGCACCACCATGTTCAGTTAATTTTTAAAATTATTCTGTAGAGATGAGGTCTCGCTATGTTACCCAGGCTGGTCTTGAACTCCTGGGTTCAAGCAATCCTTCCGCCTCGGCCTCCCAAAGTGCCAGGACTACAGATGGATTACACCACACCCAGCCTAAAATTATTTTTAATACAGAAAAAAGGTTAAGTTTCATGTTTTGTATTTTGCCGTGCTACCTGAACATCTTCTGCTGCTCCAGATGTGATCTTGTACCCTAATCTGGCTTGTGGTTTAAAATGGATCTTGTCCAAGGATCCATCTCAAACCCTGAATGAATGCCCAGGCTAAGAGAGGGGCTTGTATATCGCCACAGGAACATATACAAACATGCCCCTGGGACTTGGACACTGTGGCATCCAGGAGGCCATTCTAGCTGGAAATAATAGTGAGATGTAGACTTTTAAAATGCCTTGTTGATATTGTATAAATGAAGCTGTGTGAGGGGAAGAACTAAAAGAAAATCCTCAAATACAATTGTAAGTTGTGCCAGACTTGCCCTTATGGGCAGGTGCAGTGAAGCAAAGGGCCGGTAGGGCTCAGTGCTCTGTGCATCTGCCTGAAAATGCCGGGAAGAAAAGTCTGCTGTCCCTTCCCGGTATGTGCGGATTTTTGCACCCGTGCTGTGTCTGGTGTGCACATTCCTTGGCCCCGCCCCTTGGGAGGACAGGGAGGGTGCTAGATGACCCTGGTGGTTTCTAAATGCCAGCCTGAGGAGGCAGGGGGTTTTCTTCCCTGGGGACCTCAGGGGTAGCTTAGATGGCCACTGGTCTGAGAAAGCTGAAATATGGGTTGGGACTTTGGTCACCTGGGATTTAACAGCGCTGCTCCAAACTGGTGTACATACAATCCCACTTCTGCTGGGTCTAAAGAGGGATGCCTATGCCATGGCCACGTTCACAGGGGGCAACGTGGAGCCACAAGACGACATTCAGGAGAGAGCTTGTTCATTGTTGAAGGGGGCTGTCCTTTCTCCTTAGTCCTGTGGAGCCCCACCTAGGAGATTCTCGCGCTTTCCCTTGGCGCAGGGTCCAGGAAGAGCCTTTCCTCTGTCTCTGTCTGTGTCTTTCTGTCTTTCTCTCAGTCTCTGTTTCTTTGTCTCTGTCTCCCTCTGTTTTCTGTCTCTTTCTGTCTCTCTGTCCTTTTGGTCTCTCTCTCTGTTTCTTTGCTTCTGTCATTGTGTGTTTCTGTCTCTCTGTCTCTGCCTCTGTGCATCTCTGTCTTTCTCTCAGTCTCTGCCTCTCTCTGCGTCTCACCTGAGAGGGGCTCTGGAACCCAGGGCATTGGCTGTTTAGGCTGTCAGCAGACAGGGTTCAACTACTGCCAACTCCCCACGGTTTGGCCTACAATCCTCGGACGGGGCAGTCACGTGTGTAGATGTATGTTGTTATCACTCTAAAACCAAGGTATAGATGGAATATTGTGCAGCCATAAAGACAAAATGATGAGCTTTGCAGCAACTTGGATGGATTTACAGTCTGTAGTACACAGTGATCTATCACAGAAACAAAGAACTGAGTACCACATGTTCTCACTCATAAGTGGACCCTGAACAATTATCATAGTACTATAAGAAAGGAATTGGCAGGAGTGGGAAACTGCCAGGGGAGAGAGCAGGGGGGTCCCACTTCATCAATAAGGGTACCTGACCTCAAACCAGGTGATGTGAGGACGAAAGTGATGTCCAAACTTTACCTGTACAATGACCATTTGTACACCTAACCCTAAGTTGTACCCCACATCTTTAAAATAAAAATGTTTTTAAAAAGACGTATAGTACTGCCCCAGTGTCACCTCAGAACTAAAGGGGTCCCTTGATGGAATTCTTGGGACATTGTGCCCACTGGGGTGGGTCTTCTACACGCCACAGTTGCAATCATGCTGTGCTGGGTTTAAGCAGACTTGCCATGAGAGCCCGCCTGTCTGAGCAGATCTGACCATGTGGATGTGAGACGCGTATGTAATACCTGGCCAGGATACACAGAGGAGTGGCCGGGGTCTCCGTGGAAGAGAAGGTAAGGTAGTTGCCATCTTTCCTGGGGCTGGAAGCTCGAAAAGGGATAAAGACTTCTAAGCACCCCACTTGTTCAGTCAAATGCAGCTCTTGGAGGGCTTGTGGGCTGAACAGCAGGATAAGCTATGTCTCAGGAACAGACGTGCCCAAGGTAAGGTTCTGGTGCATGTGGATTTCTTCCACTTAGTGTACGGGCTCCCAGCATTACACCTGCATCTGAAATATCAAAAGTATCAAACCTCGTGAAATTAATGCATGGCAGTCTCCTTTCCTGCTCTACTGAGTCTAAAGAAGGTTCAGGAATGTTTGCCTGTGCGAGATTATCTTTCAACTGGGGCGGGGATTGGGAAGCATGGCTGATTTCTGACAAGTGACCTTCTAGAACATTCTTTCTGAGGGCTCTAGCCCTTTTTCAGCAGGAAGCAGTCTGGATCTCCCACTCTGAATGGCAGTGCCTTCATGGCAGGCTCCTGGCTGCAGGTGTCCTGTGGATCTTTGCCAGCACTGTTTACCCAGGGCTTAGGGCAACTCATCTCACAAGGGGAAGTCCAGGACTCTTCTGGTGTCTTCAGAAATGATGCCACATTGTAACTTTTGTGACAGGGTGGTGAATAGGAAAACTAAAGAGAGATTGGTGGTCTACACAGCACTTAGAAGTTTGTTTGTTTTAACTTAAGAACTTATTGGGGAAGTAAACTATTAAGTTGTTATAGTATATATTTTGGACTAATGGAATCATGAACAAAAATGTAGAGAGATGTTGAGTTACACACTTCCTTCTCCCAGGTTCCTGGCTTCTTCTTATTCTTCTAACTTGTGTTTTCATATTCTGCTGCCTTGAATGAGGTGTAAGGCTGTGGGTCCCATGGGGCAGCCTCTAGCCTGTCAGAGTGAAATCTCCTCTATTTCGGCATGGCTTGTAGCCAGGTTGAGGAGGCCATGGTATGGTGGCAACTTCTAACGAAAATTAGAACAAGACCGGATATGGTGGCTCATGCCTGTAGACCCAACACTTTAGGTGGTCAAAGCGGGAGGATCACTTGAGGCAAGAATTTCAAGACCAGCCTGGACAACAGAAAGTGTTTTTTAAGAAATAACTGTGTATGGTGGTGTGTGACTCTAGTTCCAGCTACTCGGCAGGCTGTGGTGAGAGGATCACTTGAACCCAGGAGTTTTGAGTCTACAGTGAGCTACGATCATACCACTGCACTCCAGCTTGGATGGTAGAATATGATCCTGTTGAAGAAGAATAAAATGGAGGAGGAGGAGGAGGAGAGGCATATCCACAAGTCACTTTGAATTTGTTTGCTGGGAGCAGTTTTCCTGGCTGATGGCACCTTGATTTGTGAAGTGTCAAGTTTAGCAGACCTCGATGCCAAGGACAAATCCTTTTGTAATGTTTGAATGAGGAGAATTCTGTATCTGCGCGGTCTATTTATTCTCTTTGGCAGCGGCAGCATCATCAACAACTCTGTTCCAGTCCTCGCCTCTGGCTGTGTGTGTGAAGGTGGAAGGTGGGACCTGGTCGAGTCTGGGCTCCAACACAGGCTAGTGCACGGATGGGTCACTCCAACTTCAGCATAGAAGGAATAATGCCTCTGTCTATGATGCAGAATGGCTGTAGGCATCGAACAAGAGGAAATGGATAAAAACAGAAGTATTATCTGAGACAAATACTCTTGTCCTGTATGTCTTCTGTTTGCTCCCTGAGAATCAATGCTGAGACAGATATGTGCACCAGGGAGTTATCAGTCCTCACTTTCGGGAGGAAACCCATGATGAGTGAAGAGGGAGGCCAAGCAGGAGTGGAACTGAAATGCAACTGCATCCTAGGCCTCTGCCCATTGCACAGCATTCTAACCCAGGATGGCTGTCGAGGGTGGTCCTGAATTTAGGCAAGGGGCCCTTGTACCCCGGATGTGGGCTGTTCAGTGGAGATGATGTTGCCTCCAGGAGGCCACAGCTCTGCATAGATCAATTTCTGTTATAACAACAAAGCTTACAGGC
Source organism: Tarsius wallacei (assembly GCA_963574415.1). Classification (NCBI taxonomy): domain Eukaryota; kingdom Metazoa; phylum Chordata; class Mammalia; order Primates; family Tarsiidae; genus Tarsius; species Tarsius wallacei. The sequence goes on from CAUYQG010166424.1 coordinate 14,163, forward strand.
ATCTTGGTATTTCATGAAGTCAATGAAAGTGATAGTAGAGAACTGTTCAAGACTTTCCCACAGTCACTGATGCATGCTTAATTACAGTAGGCAATTAAAGAACAGTAATCATCAAGAAAAGTGGCACAATCTCTTCAGATGACCCACATTTGCACACCCCTTGCTAAAGAAGCCTTTGAGAAAAAGTGATGCAACCGTCCAATAGTTTTACAAAAATGACTTTGTGTAGTGTAGTGCTAAAAGTTGGAAGATGTCTAATCCTGCTGTCATAGAGTTTTATCGAAAAAATTATGCCAGAAAAATGATGACACCAGAAGCATTCTTTGTTGAATCTAAGGATTAGAGCATAATTATAACTTAAAATTTGAATCCATTAAATTAAAATATATTTATTTGTATAATTAGGTTATATGTGTTTTTAAGGTTAAAATATCAACTGATCTCTTTTTTCACTTTTTTTTTATTTACTATGAAATTTTTATACTTTTACAGTGGATTTTCCTCAGATAGTGTTTTGCTGGGAAAACTTATCCTCAGAGGACATCAATCTCTAGCCTCTCCTGGCACCTCTTGGGTCAAACTCAAATTCGCCTCTGAGAGCTACAACTGACATGACATCTAGAAAAGAATATAGGACGCACTGTGGAAGTTTTGATTTGGGCATCCTATGGTAAAAGTTGGTATCTAGGTGGGCTTAGCATTTCTCAGCACTAAGAATGTGCTGTTGCTAAATTATTTCAGCTGGAGATTAAAGATGTCTGCCTGTGATTCAGCTCTTGAGGGTGAGGAGAACCAGGCTTGCCACAGTCAGGTAAAAAGGGTGGGCTCTTGATATCTAAAGTCTTGGAATTTCAACTCCAGCTTAGATTTTGACATTTCCTCAGTTATTTCATCAAAGATATGGGAAAATGACAGCCTTAGATTGTCTCTTGTTACGAATAACACAAAAATGTAAAATAACTGCAAAGTAGTTTCTGAAAATATTAAGATTCTTAAGTAAAAACCTATGGCATTGAGAAAAACTGTGAGCATGAAGGAGACTACAGACCTCAGAGGGCACCATGGGTGGTATCCATCTCACATTCACCTGGGTGTTAACCCTTGGTACCCCGTGTCTCTGAATAACAGCTTGTGTATTTGTATGTAGCGGGCAAGAGGTGGATAGAAAGGGTAGAGCAAAGAGTTAAAGCAGTCTTAATGAGCTGTGAAATCCCTCCAGTGACACAGCAAAAAATACCACAGTAAAAATTAGGAAGTATACAGGGGCATGCATTGCAGCAGATGTAAGTGAAACTACAATTTTTTAATAGGATTGGGGGGTTGGGTACTAATCATTTCAGGATTACTTAAACATTACCGTTTTCCAAAAAAACTCACATGTTTAATTTCCAAGGTTAACTAGGGCTCTATTAGGTTAGCATAAGAGAGAAATGACACATGAGGCAGAAATTTGTTCTTACGGTTGAAATGGATGCCGAGATAAAGGTGGAATACAAAACTGAGCAAGCTTCCAAAAGAGCCAGCCTGCAACCCGGGATGCAGGAGACTTGGAAGAGCTCTGGAAGCTGATGGTCTCAGCTCATCTGATCAAGCAGGGAGGGTGTGATCATGAGGACTCTCAGAATGGCTAACTACTGAGGACCGTGGGGGTTGGAGTCATTTTTATGAGAACTGCAAGAACACCCTCTGCAGGTTAGAGCCTCTGGGGCAGGTGTAGCCACTGAGCTAGGAGGTGAGCTGCACAGGGCCCTGCTGAAGCGTGTAGGGCCCACAGAAAAGTCAGTGTCTACATGGGGTGTGCTAAGGTTGTAATTGACAAGATAAGCTACAAAATCGAGCCATAACCAGGAAGGAGGAAGCTGAATCCTGGCAACGAGCTGGCCACAGAGAGGTGTTTTCATCACTTCCTACTCATCCAGGGATTCCCACCCTGGGGTTATGGGAATGGCTGAATCCACAACACCTGATGCTGGGCAGATGAATTTGACAATAGTTTATGAGTTACATGTACTCACAACCCAGGGAAAGAGGACACACAGGACCATGCAGGGTTGCACTCACGAGCAGAGAGAACAGAGAGGCTTTGTTGTTTAGAGAGGGTGGGGTGACCCCTGGTTCCTGTGGGATGGGAGAGTGTTGACTTGTCTGAATGATTCCACACTGTCTACTACTCAAGGATAGGCAGGAGCTGTACCTGGTCCCCATGGTAGGAAGAGCTGTTTGGTTTGGGGGATCTCATTCCCAGGAACAGGGTGGGGAAGTTAATTTGTGTTTAGGCCATTTGAGATTCTCTTGGTTTTATCAGATGTCAAGGCAGTACACAATATTAATTTTAGGGCCTTAATTTTAGGTCCTTCACCATGAATAGGTATAGGGAGCATTGTCACCCTTGGTTACACAGACATCTGAGGCTGTGGTGCAGAAGTGGATGGACAGAAAAGAGGGAGCACCACAGAAACCTCATGGTCCTGGCCAGGCCTTCCCAGTGGGTGTCTGGGAATATTATTCCAAAGCCAATGGATCGGGGTTGTCCAAGTGGGTGGGAAGGAGTAAGAGAAAGGCGGTTGAAGCAATGCCTCTTGCTTTTGTTGGGCTGGTTCATGCCAGGCTTCTGTAGAGAGGCCTTCAGTGAATGTCTTGCAAAACTGAAACTGAGGAAAGCAGGAGGACAATCAGAAGAACGTTTGGATTCCTGGTGGAAAAACTCCATCATGAGCTAGACATTTGTGTTCAGTCTTTCACTCTACCTTGGGCAAGAAATTCATTGCTGAGTCATTGCTTCCTAGTCAGCCAAAGAAATCCAACTAGCACCAGCCACTTGTAGAAATAAAATGAGACAAGAAATGTGAGATATTACAAAATGCTTTTCAGATGTAAAACATTGTTGTCAATAAGGCATTATCATGTGCACTTGGCTTCAACTGATTTTATCATGAGTGTGAATATGTATTTTAAGAAACTAGGACTAGTCAGTAAGCTGAAAGGAATTTTTTGGTGTTATTTTGCTTTTTAAAGATATCGTATATCTTCTGAGTGCTCTCTTAAAAATAGGAATAATATACTTTTTTTATTTGGGCTCTTTTGTGGGAGGCAGCTATGTCATAAAAAAGACATTACAAGGAAAGAAAACACAGAACAGCATCTCACATCTCACATGAATATAGTATAGATGTAAAAATCCTCAACAAAATACAATCAATTGAGCTTTTAAAATGTATAAAAAGAATTATACACCATGACCAAGTGTAATTTATGCCAAGTATGCAAGATGGGATCAACATTTGAAAATGAATTAAAATATATCACATCAATAGGCTAAAGAAGAAAAATCATTATCGTAAATGCTGAAAAGATATTTGACAAAATCCAATGCTATTTATGATAAACACTGACAAAAAATGTAATGAAAGGGAACTTTCTCAGCTTCCTTTCCAAAAACTTACAGCTATCATCACATATAATGGTGAGAAACTTAAAGCTTTCCTGCTAAGATCAGAAATAAGGCAAGGTTGTCTTCTCCCATCACTGCTTTTGAACATTGTGCTGGAAGTCCTAGCTAATGCAATAAGACAAGAAAAGGAAATAAAAGGTATACAGATGGGGAAGGTAGAAAAAAAATTATCTTTGTTCACAGATGACATGATCATCTGTGTAGAAAATCCAAAAGAAATACCTGGAACCAATAACGATTCTAATAAGGTTGCAAGATACAAGGTTAATTTACAAAAGTCAATTGCTTTTCTATGTTCCAACAATGAACAAGTAGGATTTGAAATTAAAAACACAATACCGCCGGGCTTGGTGGCTCAACCTGTAATCCCGCGCCTTTGGGAGGCTGAGGTGAGTGGATTGCCTGAGCCCGCGGGTTCGTGACCCGCCTGGGCAACTTGGCGAGACCTCATCTCTACAATAAATTTTTAAAAATCTGCCGGGCATGATAGCGAGCGCCTGTAATTCTGGCTATTCGGAAGGCTGAGGCGGAAGGATCGCCGGAGCCCAGCAGGTCGAGGCTGTGGTGGCCGGGAGCAGTCACTGCACTCCAGTCTGGGCGACAGTGAGACTCCAACTCAAAAAAAAAAACAACACAATACCATTTACACTAACACACAAGAAATACTTAAATATAAATCTAACAGAATATGTGCAAGATCTATATGAGGAAAACTACAAAACTCCAATGAAAGATGTCAAGGAATTAAATAATGAAGAGATATTTTATGCTCTTAGACAGAAAAACTCAATATGATGTCAGTTTTTCCCAACTTGATCTATAGATTTAATGCAGTCCCCCCAAAAAATCCCCAAAAGTTATTTTCTAAATATTGACACTAATTCCAAAGAGTATATGACAAGGCAAAAAGGCCTAAAATAGTCAATTCAATATTGAAGGAGGAGAACAAAGTTGCAAGATTGATGCTACATGAATCAAGGCAGTGTGGTATTAGGAAAAAAATAGAAAACTAGATCAATGAAACAGGATAGAGCCCAGGAATAGACCTATATAAACTAGTCAACTGATTGGTGACAAAGGAGCAAAGGCAATACAATGGAATAAAGATAGACTTTTCAACAAATGATGCTGGAAGAAATGGACATCTCATGCAAAAAAAAATAAATATTACACCTTTTACAAAAATCACTTCAAAATGGATCATAGACCTAATGTAAAATGCAAACAAAAAACTAGAAGATAACATAGAAGAAAGTCTAAATAACGTTGGGTATGGTGGTGACTTTTTAGATATAACACCAGAGACATGATCCATGATAGAAACAATTGATAAGCTCAACTTTATTAAAATTAAAAATATTTGCTCTGTGAAAGACATTGCCAAGAGAATGAAAAGACAAGCCACAGATTGGGAGAAAATATTTGGAAAGAAAGCATATCTGATACAGGACTGTCACCCAAAATTTACAAAGAACTCTTGACCTCAATAATAGGAAAAAAAAAAAAAGATTAAAAGATGAGCAAAAGACATGAATGGGCACCTCACTGAGATGGCAAGCGAGTGTATGAAAAGATGCTCCTCTTCCTATGTAATCAGAAAATGAAAATTAAAACAACGTGAGATACCACCACACATCTATTAGAATGACCACAATCCAGAACACTGACAACACCAACTGCTTTTGTGAATGTGGAGCCACAGGAACTTTCCTTCATTGCTGGCTGGAATGCAAAATGATACAGCCACTTTGGAAGACAGTTTAGCAGTTTCTTACACATATAAACATATCTTACCATATGTTTCCTGGTATTTACCCAAAGAGGTTGAAAACTTATGTCCACACAAAAACTTGCCCATGGATGTTTCTAGTAACTTTAGACATAATTGCCAAAACAAGGAAGTAGCCAAGGTATCCTTCAGTAGGTAAATGGATAAATTGTGGTCCATCCAGACAATGGAATGTCATTCAGCATTTAAAAAAAAAAAAAAAAAAAAAAAAGAGCTAACAAGCCAAAAAAAGGCAGGAAGGAATCTTATCTTACCTTAGTAGTATCTGCATATTAGTAAGTGGAAAAAAAACCGGAAGAGGCTACATACTATATGCAATATGACATTTTGGAAAAGGTAAAACTATGGAGACAGTAAAATATTAGTGATTGTCGGGGCTTAGAGAGGAAGGAGAATTTTTAAGACAATGAAACTATAATACTATAATGATGAATATCTATCATTACACATAGAACTCATAGAACATACAACATCCAGAGTGAGCCCTCATGTAAACCATGGATTTTGGCAGTGATTATGTCAATATAGGTCCACTGATTGTGACAAAAGCCCCCTCTGGTGGGGGTATTGATAATGAGAGAGTCTGTGCATACTTGGGGACAGGAAATAATATATGAGAATCCTCTGTGCTTTTTGCTCAGTTTTGCTGTGAACCTAAAACTACTCTCCAAAATAAAGTTTATTAATTTAAAAATTATATAAATATACTATATATGTTTATACAAATATGATATGTAAATGTCATCACTATATAAATAATAATATAAAACCATGTTGGAGAATTCCATTGAGCGTGTGATAACTCACCCATCCATGCATGCATAAACATAAAGCAGCAAAGTACGTGGAACTCTATGTAGAAACAGAAAAGGTCCTTCGCTGGAGAACTTGGCAGAAAGGGGAGAGAAGACCAAATCTGGACAGCAGCCAAGGGAACTTTACCTCTAATACTCTATTTTTTTTTTAAAGAATGAATTTATAACTTCTATAACATAGCACTAATTAGAGATACAAGAATAAAGTGAACTCTTACTTGCAAAAACAAAGACGACTCTGTTATATGGTTGCAACTATTAGTATCTTGTGATGCAGTGCATATTATAAGTATTTCTTATAAATAACGCAGAAAACAAACAAAAGGCAAAGAAATTACAGTTACTATATCTTTACAACAGATACTGGTTTAATGGCCACAGTGACTCTGGCACAAGTTGATAGAACACAGGAAACTTGATGGAACTGGGCTGTCTAACTATTAAAAAGGATAATTAGCGCTGCCAAGGTGAAGGTCTTGGTGCTTGAGTTTTTCAGAGTAAAGCAGTGGGGCACCAGGAATACCACCAGTTCATTTCCTCATCCTTTTAAAAGCCAGGAAGGAGCTGTGCAAGAGAATGACCCCTGGAGAATTTTGCCCTTTCTCTTTCTGGATCTTTCTTTTTTCAAGTAGAGCTTTGGTGTTTGTGGTGAGATGTTGCAGTTGCTGCTGTTTCTGAGTCTGTGTTAGTCGACCTTCAAGAGCAGAAAGTACAGAATTCTGCAGAAAGGGTTGTTTATTGGGCCACAGCCAACCCGTGCTCATCTGGTTTTGTGTTGGTGACATTGATACATGACTCTCGGTGGCCTGGAGTTGTTGTTGACGAGCAGAATTGCTTTTACACACACACTTGAGAGAGGCTCATGATACTCAAAGACTTTCTTTAGTTTAAAGACCATAAATAACCAACACCAGTTGATTTCTGCCTTGATCAGCACAGACATGGGGCTTTTAAGGAGGTGGGGACGGGGAATTGGCTGTAAGGCTAGCCATTTAGATCTGAGAGCCAAGATTTTCTTTCCAGAAACTTCATACCTAACTGCAATGCTTCAGGAATTGAATCATTAGTGTGTTCCTCAGAGTCTTCCCAGCTGTAAGTGGATTGTTTTTCTGCTCTTGACATATATTTTTCAATTTTCCCTCCTCTCACCTTTACCTCTTCCTCTTCCTAACAGATATAAGTCATCACTACTATAGGTGACAGAAATAAATACTTATTTCAGAGCAGATACCACAAGGTTGAAGAACTTTTTGGCAAAAGTGAGGCCAACTGACCCACTTTCTTTGTGACCACTTTTGTATAGCTGAACAGAAAGCTGGGTGGTGCTGGGTGGAGACCCTGGAGTCTGCAGTACCAATTAATGACTCGGCTGTTTCTTCATTTACCTTCTGGCGGCATCTCCAGGATAAACAACTGCTGCTGTTGATCTGCACTTAGGATGAACAGGAGGAAATGCCTTGTTCTTTGGCACAAAACCCCACCCCACAGCCTTCTCACCTGGCTCCTTGGAGGAAGACCACTGAGTCCCCCTCGATTCCTGGGGGGAAGCTTTTTTGAGTCAAAATGAGCCGTGAAGAGCTCCTTCCTGACCTATAGCACTGCAGCCTGAGGAATACCTGTAGCTCACCTCAGTCCCACTTCTAGAACAGAGAGTGGGGTGGGAGAAGCAGAGAATTCTTAGTGGTTCTTTCCTACGATGTGACCTCATGATGCAGACTCAGCAGCCCAGAAGCACAAGACACAGGAAGTGCTTAGGAAGTCCCAGCTGAGCCTGGGGCTCCTCTTAGCTAGTAGCACTCTCAGTTACATACACCCAGAGACAATATGAGCACATCCCAGATATGGTTCCAAGCAGGGGATTGGAGCCTGAGGAGGAGTCCTGATCCCCGATTCAGGGGATCTGGAGCCTGGTGGTGCCCCCTGATCCTGCTGAGGGAAGCACAGTGAGCATGGCCTGCTATGGAGAGTCAGACAAAGGATCACTGTGATCCCTTTACAGAGAACTGATGATGACCACGGGGGAAGGCCCTTTGGTTGGATGGATGCAGAGAGACATCAGAACTCCAGGGAGCACACCCTCACCCTCTCATGTTGCCCACACATCTTTCCCACTGCCAAGGTATGGCCCATGTCCCAGTTTAAGGTTTGCAATGGAAATACTACTGGCAGAGGTAATACTTGGGCTTAAACTGAATTTGCCTAAGTTGTAAATGACTCACGTTGAAGCCTTTCTTCATCTGTGAGGAACAGGTGTATCGCATTTCCCTGGAAGTTACAGAGAAATTGTCAAAGGCGATTTCTTCCTGAATATAGGACTTCATGGGAGAGCTACAGGTAGATCCACGGTGCAGCTAAAGGTGAGGGACTCATGGCTAAGACATGGCCAGCCAAGGCAGAAGGATCGACCTCTCTAGGACTGGTTCTGTGACTGAAGAATTGTGGATACCAGAGGCCAAGTCTGTTTCAATCAGAATGCTGACCAGCTCTACTGAGGAGCTCACAGCTTCCTGTGCAAGTGGGTCTCAGGATGTGTGGGACCCAGACATGGACTGGGTACCCATGGGGAAGCAGACACTGTGAAGGCATTCAGCAGTCAACAAGACGGTGCAGTTTAAGCTGCCATCATGAGCATCCCAGCTCCAAACGGAGGCTTACAGGTGTCAGGACACCTGAGCCTTATGCAGAACAGGCACCAGCCAAACCTGTGGTACTGGAACTGGGGTTTAGGAATCAGGAGCTTCTTGCTGGATCACTCGCTGGGTGGGGCGCTTGTGGCTTGCCAGGACTTAAGGACAGATCTTGCCAGGCTGGCCACATTTTAAGGAGTGATCAGCATTGGGCATGGGTGTTGACAAGAAACACGCCCACCTCCTCCGTAAGTGGGAGGCTTTGCGTTCATGTGTAAATCGGAAGGTGCCCACCTGGGCCTCTGGGAGTGGCCATGGGTGGGAGGGCTGCTCAGTGGTGGTCTGTGGGATGATGACCTGGCAAGAACACGGCAGGGAATGTAGCATCGAGCTCCCTCCAAAGCACATGGGCTTCAGGAGCTCTATGCCTGCCTTCATGGCTGATGATTGGGGTTGAGTGGACTGTGAGTAAATGCTGAGGAAAAACACCCCACCTGTGCTGAGACACTCCAGAGAAATCAATTCACTGCTCCTCTCATTTGTAAGAAGCATCTTCATTCACAAGGAGCAGGTTTTTGTCTGCAACCTCCTCTGTGCACATTTCACACAATAAGAGATCAGTGGTGACACAGTGTATTAGTCCATTTTGCTTTGCTATAAAGAAGAAATTTCTGAGGCTGGGTAATTTATAAAGCAAAATGTTTATTTGGCTTGTGATTCTGCACAGCACCAGCATCTGCTTCTGATGAGGTCTCAGGAAACTACAAACATGGTGGAAGGTGGAGAGGGAGCAGGCATGTCATGTGGAGCGAGCAGAAGAGAAGGAACGGGGAAGAGAGAGAGGGAGAGAGGTGTGTCAGGCTCTTTTAAACAACCAGCTCTCACATAAAAGAACAGAGCGAGAATTCACTCATTACTCAGAGGACAGCACCAAACCATTCATGAAGGATCCAGTCTCACGACCGATCACCTCCCACTAGACCTCGCCTCCAACACTGAGAATCACATTTCAACATGAGATTTGGAGGGAACAATCATCCCAACTATATCACAGCTCTATACTCTTTTAGATTTTTATTTCGTTTAACATCGAGTATCTCTTCTGCAAAATGGGAAAATATTTTATTCTTGTGTCTGTAGTTCACATAGCTGTTTCACTACATTTACCTTGCTTACCTAGTTCTACATATTTGTTAATGAGCTGCTAGACATGAGGATTTGCACCTTGTGGAGAGAATGTTGACTTTTAAAAAGCCCCTGGCTATGGAAGATGATTGAGTCCCTTGAAACTGGGCCATATAAGGTTCAGTGGAGCAGGCTGTTCCCCTAATGCCTGTCATGTGTCATGTACAATGCACTCTCCATCTAGTATGGAAGAACAAACTTGGCCCTCCCAGCATGATGGCAGCCACGAGAAGTTGCCTTAGACCTGGGCAGACTCTCACTTTGTCAGATTGCAATCGCTACCACTGCATGACCTCCCGCACCGTACCTCTTGCATATCTCAGCTTCATGCATTTTTCTCCCTCTGCCAAATACTTCTGTGGTTACTCTCTTTCCTCCGCATTCATGAGCCTATTCATTGTTTACTTGCCCGTGTGTCCTATGTGTACCCTTCCTCTCTTCTCCATGCCCCTGCAAAGACAAATGCAAACACAAGGACAGAGAAGACACAGCCCCTTGAACCTCAACCAGAAGCATCCCTGGCACTAGGTTGAGAGATAGCATTGAAGGCAGAGCTGAAGACTCATTTCCTACAGGGAGCTCTCCATGACTGACTGCACCTCACCATTGTCATGTTGTGTTGTCTGTCTTCTCACTTCCATGGAATTCTATTAGGATGTCTGGCACCTAATAGGTTACCAATGGAAATATGAGTTTGCATCCTGGGTTTCAAACCCCAAATTCTACATGCCTTTCTTACACATAGAATAAATAGACCTTTATCTAAGGACCCGTGTATCTGAGAACCCACAATCTCCCCTTTGGTGTCAAAATCCCTGATGACTTACTGATGCTTGAAAACTGATTCCAAATGACTTTTTGTGTGTCAATTTTCACGCGATGTCAACAAGCTTCTTAAGGGTAGAAGTTACTCTTATATTTATATATCATTCCTCCATATTGCTGGTGTCATATCTATAACTCTGAACTAAAACAAACTTCATTAAAACAGAGTTCTGAAATAATTCCACTGCCTACTGAGTTTTACCCACTCTGTTCACCAGAATATTGACATGAATATTCTGCTTGGGTGTTCTCACTTACAAGTGGAAACTAAACAATGTGTACACGTGGACACACAGAGTGAATAATAAACACTGGAGATCACAGAAGGGGGAAGGGGGAGGTGGAGGGGAGGGTTTAAAAATTACCTACTGGCTACAGTGTTTACTATTTGGATGATGGGTACACAAAAAGTCCATATTTCACCACAATGCAGTATTTGCAGCATACACAAATTAATAAATGTAATTCACTACATAATTCACTACATAAACAGAAGTAAAACCAAGAACCACATAAGTATCTCAATAGATACAGAAAAAGCTTTGATAAAATTCAATATCTCTTCATAATAAAAACTCTCAACGATCTAGGATCAAAGGATCATTCCTCAAAATAGTAAGAACTATCTATGACAAACCCACAGCTAACACCATACTTAATGGCAGAAATTGGAAGCATTCCCCCTGAAAACCAGAACAAGACAAGGATGTTCACTCTCACCATTCCTATTTAACAAAGTTTGGAAGTTTTAGGCGGAGTAATCAGGCAAGGGAAATAAATAAAAGATATCCAAATAGGAAAAGAGGAAGTTAAATTATGCTTCTTCACAGACAATATAATTCTATATCTAGAAATCCTAAATAATTCCACCAAAAAACTCCTAGAACTGATAAATGACTTTAGTAAAGGCTCAGGATACAAAATCAATGCTCAAAAATACATCAACAGCAAACAGGCCGAGAACCAAATTAAAATCACAATCCCATTCACAATAGTCACACACACGCAGAATAAAACAACTTGGAATACATCTAACCAAGGAGGTGAAAAATCTCTAAAACAAGAACTACGAAACAATTCTGAAAGAAATCAAAGATGACATGCAAAAAAAAAAAAAAAAAAAGGAAAAACATTCCTTGTTTATGGATTGGAAGAATCAATATCATTAAAATGACCATACTGTCTAAAGTAATCCACAGATTCAACACAATCCCTATCAAACTACCAGCTTCATTTTTCACAGATCTGAAATACATATGGAAGCAAAAAAAGAGTCTGAATAGCCAAAGCAATTCTAAGCAAAAAGAACAAAGCCAGAGATATCACATGGCCAGACTTCAACTCTACTATAAGTCTAAAGTAACCAAACAACATGGTACTGGTACAAAAACGGACACATAAACCAACGAAACAGAATAGAGAGCCTAAAAGTGAAACTATTGACTTACAACCAACTCATCTTTGGCAAAGCCTACAAAAACAAACACTGGAGAAAGAATATCCTATTCAACAAATGGTACTGGAAAAACTGGCTAACCATATGCAGAGGATTGAAGCTGGACCCCTACCTATTATCATACACAAAAATTAACTCTAAGTGGGCTAAAGACTTAAATGTAAGACCCCATCAAACTATAAAAGTCTTAGAAGAATGAATTCATGACCAAGTCTCCAAAAGCAAATTCACCAAAAAACTAAAATTGACAAGTGGGGTCCTATCAAGTTAAAAAAACTTCACAACAAAAGAAAGCATCAGCAGAGTAAATAGACAAGCCACAGAATGAAAGAAATTATTTGCAAACTATGCACTTCACAAGGACTAATATCCAGAATCTATCAGGAATTTAAACAAATCAACAGAAAAAGAAACAACCCCATTAAAAAATGAGCAAAGGACACGGAAAGACACTTGTCAAAGGAAGACATAAAAGCAGCCACCAAACATTTTTTAAAAAGCTCAACATCATTAGTCATCAAAGAAATACAAATAAAAACCACAGTGAGATACCATCTCTTATCAGTCAGAAAGACTATTATTAAAAAGTAAAAAAACAATAGTTGTTGGCAAGGTTGCAGAGAAAAGGGAACTCTTATACACTGTTAATGGGAATGTAAACTAGTTCAGCCCCTGTGAAAAGCAGTTTGAAGATTTCCCAAGTAACTAAAAACAGATTTACCATTCGACCCAGTAATTCCACTACTAGGTATATTCCCAAAGGAACATAAATTGTTCTACCAAAAAGACACCTACACTCATATGTTTATCACAGCACTGTTGACAATAGCAAAAATATGGAACCAAGTTAGGTGCCCATAAGTGGTGGACTAGATAAAGAAAATGTGGTACTTATACACCGTGGAATACTATGCAGCCATAAAAGAACAAAACCATACCCTCTGCAGCAACATGGTTACAGCTGGATGCCCTCATTCTAAGTGAATTATCATAAAAACAACTGAATACCCCATATCCTCACTCATAAATGGAAGCTAAACACTGGGCACACATGGACATAAAGATGGGAACAGCAGGCTGGGCTCGGTGGCTCAGCCTATAATCCCAGCACTTTGGGAGGCCAAGGCGAGTGGATTGTCTGAGCCCGCGGGTTCGAGACCCACCCAGGCAACTTGGCGTGACCTCATCTCTACAATAAATCAAAAATTAGCTGGGCATGGTAGTGCGCCTCTGTAGTTCCAGCTACTTGGAAGGCAGAGGTGGAAGGATCACTGGAGCCCAGCAGGTCGAGGCTGCAGTGGCCAGGAGCGTGCCACTGCACTCCAGTCTGGGCAACAGAGTGAGATTCCAACTCAAAAAAAAAAAAAAAAAAAGATGGGAATAACAAACCCTGGGAACTAAATAGGGATAAGGGTTGAAAAACTACCCATCAGGCACAATGGTCACCACCTGCTGGGCGAACTCAATAGAAGTCCAAACCCCACCATCATGCAATATACCTATGTAACAAACCTGCGTTACTTCAATCTAAGATAAATGGAGTCTAGAATAAAATAATTAAAAAGAAATATGCATGTGTAACTCTAAATATATAAAAATTAAAAAAGGAAACAAATAGACAATTTATAGTCAAAAAATTAATGGTTAATAAACATATACAAATATGATATATAATAGTCCTTGCCTGAGATAAAGAGAAAGTATTCTGCTTGGGTGGACACAATCTAGGCACTTATGTATTAATAGCATCCAGAGGGATTTGGATTCTTTATTAAGATAAAAGAAATTGAGTTTTTTTGTTTTGTTTCGTTTTGTTTTTCAGTAGGGGTCTCACTCTGTGGTCCAGGCTGAAATGCAGTGGCACCATCATGGTTTACCTCAGTCTCAACCTCCTGGGCTAAAGTAATCCTTCTACCTCAGCTTCCCAAGCAGCTGAAACTACAGGCATGCACCACCACGCCCAGCTAATTTTGTGATATTGTATAGAGATGAGGTCTTGCTATGCTGCCCGGGCTAGTCTGGAACTCCTGGGCTCAAGCAGTCCTTCTACCTCGGCCTCCCAATGTACTGAAATCACAGGTGTGAGCTGCCATACCCCGCCAAGAAATGGTTAAAAATGCCTTGAAAACATTCATTAAAATCATGTATCGTTTATCACACATAAGCTACCAATTGTAAAAAATATATATATATGCTCCTTAAAGAAACAGTGATGAATGAACTGGAATTAGTTATCTGGAGCCTAATCTTGTCTCTACTAAGTACCAGCTTAGTTGATTGGGAAAGTTCTTTTCTAGCCTTTGATTTTCTCATCTCTCAAAGAAGCGAGTTGGAGTAAAAATGCTTTGGTGTGATGACATTACCATTTTCAGGTTCTCAATAAATATTAACAGAATAAGGGAATGAACTTGCATTTAAGTTTTACCTCTGGCAGTGTGTTTTCCTAGTAGCAAGAAGCAAATTATTAATTTCTCAAGAATCTCAGCCTCTTCTCTACCCAATGGAAATAACAATACCTACAAGCATATGGTAGCGATTTGTTACGTAGAGTACACAGTAGTTGCTCAATCCATATTACAGCAGGACTGAGGTAGCGGCACTAAAATCCTATATGTCCATACAGGCTATACAGACACTGGCCCTTCCCATATTCTCATGGCGTGATTGTAGAGGTCCAAGGGATGTCATAGATGATGAAAAACCATCCCCAGGAAGCCAGTACAGGAGAATTCCTGTCACTTCTAGGCTCTAACCTATGAGTAGTCAGAGCTTGTAAGAAATCTGAAGTGTCACCCAAGTGGGTACATTTATGCCATCAATAGTGACACTGCTTTATCCCTAGAGTAGTGAGAATCATTGAGAGCATCTCCTATTTGCTGAAAGACTCCTAATATGGTGACTCAGAGGAAATGGGATCAAACTCCATTTGCCTAAGGTCATCCCACTGAATCAAATCCTGATGTCTCCCTGTCCTTTGGAAGGCTCCTGCAGCAAGGACTGGCTCCCAGAGCCTTGCTAGTAGCCTGGGACAATGCCTCGGGTATCCACAGTGCACAGTGCCTGCCTCCGGTCTGGTACAACCACGACCAAGCAAAGGGACGAAAGCACAAAAGGCAAGAATCTGTTTCTAAAAACTGTTAAGTAAGATTCACAGAGAGGACAAAAAGACCTTCAAAATTAGAGAATACCCTTCCAGGCACGTGTCACATTTGGTTATATGCTTGTCCTAACAGAGGAGTAGGCATTTAGTTATGTATTTTGTGAGGTGCCCAGGAAAATGAGACAGTGGAAGTTGCGGAGTCTATGAATGGGTATGACTTAGAATGGATCTGACTTCATAGGAAAACAACAGATGAATCATTTGTTAGGAAGTTATCTTCAGGTACGTCTGTTCGCTTTATAACAGAGTCCGTCTATTTTTTGGCAAATATGATGCTAGTCAACAGTGTTGCATGTTTTTGTGGGATTGCTGCACCTTCTAAGGTTATCCAACTTCCTGACAAAATCTGTTTGCCAGCTTACAGTACAGTCTGTCCTTTAAGGATTGTAAGAACAAGACCCAGAGCACCATGCGTAAGATCACAAGAGTTCTCTCTGTGACATCGGGATGGCAAACCAGCCTTTTCTATTCCCATGGTTGTACTGCCTCTCCTTAAGAAACTATAATTAGTCAGGCTCGGTGGCTCAGCCTGTAATTCCGCGCTTTGGGAGGCTGAGGTGAGTGAATTGCCTGAGCCCGCAGGTTCAAGACCCGCCTAGGCAACTTGGCAAGACCTCATCTCTACAGTAAATCAAAAACTAGCCGGGCGTGGTAGCGTGCGCCTGTAGTTCCAGCCACTTGGAAGGCTGAGGGGGAAGGATCGCCGGAGCCCAGCAGGTCGAGGCTGCGGTGACCGGGAGCGGCCATTGCACTGCAGTCTGGGTGACAGAGTGAGACTCCAACCCAAACAAAAGAAACTATAATTAGCCTTCTTCTTCTTTCTCCTCCGCTCGTCAGGCAAATATTGTGTGTTCACTACGTCTTATTTGTACTTACAGAGTTTTCAGTTATGCTAGTGAATTTCTTTTCAGTGTTCTTACTAGCAACAGTTTTGTTGATCAGTCACTCCTCATCAGGCTTGGGGTATGCAAATGATGATTGATTTCCAGGGGACTGAAAGAACAAGGCCTGAACTACACACAGCCCCATGAGTGTGTAGTTCCCCCAGGGTACAAGGAGGCTCATAGCAAGTGGATCTCAACCAGACATGATTGGAACAAAAGGCTGCGTTCTCAGGGCTGAGGGTCATGGTGAGGCACAAATGTTGTGGTGTGTGAAAGACCGCATTCTTGCATCTGGGTGCAGTCTGCATCCCCAAGCACACACCTTGTTAGTTGCAGGAGAAATCTGACCTACTATGAAACCCAGAAATGTCCCATACTTCTCTGAAGCAGTTTGTTTAGTATGTGATTCGCCCCCCTCTGACCATGCAAAATGGGTATACTTTCTCATCCTTTCACGTATCAGTTTGACTTCATAAGTTAACTTCTTTTTAAAAAATGTTTAATTTATTTATTTATTATAAAAATGTGGGGAACAATTCAGGGTTAGGTATACAAACATTGATTATGCAGGTGCCCTTGTTGATGAGGTATGCCCCTCCCTCTCCTAGCAGTTTCCCTCAACTGCCAGTCCCACCCCCCATCCCCTGACAGTTTTCCATCACTGCCAATCGCTTTCTTATAGCATTATAATTGTTCAAGATCACCTTATGACTGAGAACATTTGGAACTCAGTTCTTTGTTTCTGTGATTAATCACTGAGTATGATAGACTCCAAATACATCCAATTTGCTGCAAAGTCCATATATTTGTCCTTCTTTATGGCTGCATAATATTCCATTCTGTATATGTACCACTTTTTTTTAATCCAGTCCAGCTTCAATGGGCAACACGGTTGGTTCCATGTTTTTGCTATTGTGAATAGAGCTGCAACAAACATACATGTGCAGGTATCTTTTTCATAGAATAATTTGAGTTCTTCTAGGTATATTCCCAATAGGGGAATTGCTGGGTCATATGGAAGGTCGACTTCCAGTCCTTTCAGAAATCACCACACTGTCTTCCAAAGAGATTGTACTAGTCTGCATTCCCACCAGCAGTGTAGAAGCGTTCCTTTTTCTCCATATCCTCACCAGCATCTGTTGTTGTTTGTTTTATTAATGATGACCATTCTTACAGGGGTTAGGTGGTATCTCAATGTGGTTTTGATTTGCATTTCTCTGATGATGAGTGAGGCTGAGCACTTTTTCATGTTGGCTGTTGGCTGCCCGTATATCTTCTTTTTTTTTTTTGAGTTGGAGTCTCACTCCGTCGCCCAGACTGGAGTGCAGTGGCCGCTCCCGGCCACCGCAGCCTCGACCTGCTGGGCTCCGGCGATCCTTCCGCCTCAGCCTTCCAAATAGCTGGAACTACAGGCGCGAACTACCACGCCCGGCTGATTTTTGATTTATTGT
>CAUYQG010166426.1:0-24358 GCA_963574415.1 Tarsius wallacei
CATCAAAAGCAACTTCGTGGATGCTGATTTAATCCACCCCTCATCTTCCTTTATCTCTCTTTTCTAGCCCTAAGTAAGGTCTCTCAAGTTCCCTCTTACCTCCACATTGTAGCCTTCCTTTCATCCTGGCCTATTTGAGCAGTTCTGAGGTTGAAGGCTCAAGCAGTGAGGCCCTCCGAATGGAAAGGCGCAATTTCTTCTGCAGTCCTCTCCATCTTTAGCTTTGGGGATGCTCCCCTGCACTTGACACATGCATCATGTTCACCAGCCACGCTTCTCACACCTGAACTCTTGCAGAATGGGGATGGAGGCACCCTAGGGAGCTGGATGTCCTCCATCCTAAAAGGCTACCTGTTGTGAGGCTGAGCGTTGGTAAAGCCCCCTGGTATTCCTGGCAGCAGGGAAGTCTCCTGGCCTAAGTCCGCATGGGAGGTGCCCTGGAGCCCTTGGACAGACAACGCAGGAAGCCAGGCTTTGTGGTAATGACTGTTACTCCTGCACTGAGCACTGTCATCTCCCTCAGTCCTTGCTGGGTGCTAAATTACTGTCATTACTACAGCTCAGGAGTGGGTGGGAGACTTGGGTGGGCAGCTCCAACTGTTCTGTTAGGCTCTTGGGTACTCCTGGCTGTTTCCCTAGAACACAGCTAAGCAGCCTGCTCTGGGGAGGGATACTGGGTGGGGTGCAGACTGGGCCTCCTGGTGGTAAGTACTCCATCTGGGCTGTCTGAGCCGTTGAGTCAGTGGTGGTTCTTCTGGCCAGCTGTAGCCCTGGAGTCAGCAGAGTGGGTTCCATCCAGTCCCTGCCTACTTCTAGGCCCTGGGAGGGTTGCTCAGCCTCTCATGGCTCAAGGTCCTCAGCTGTCAGTGATTAGAGACAAGCACTTTAGCCAGTGCCTGACACGCACATGCTGAATGCTTGTGCTTAGCAGGGCTGTCATCGCTCCTGAGCGGGCTCTGCTGGTAGATGGGGGTTGGTAGCTTAGGAGCAGGGGGGTG
This sequence comes from Tarsius wallacei, assembly GCA_963574415.1. Classification (NCBI taxonomy): domain Eukaryota; kingdom Metazoa; phylum Chordata; class Mammalia; order Primates; family Tarsiidae; genus Tarsius; species Tarsius wallacei. The sequence continues at coordinate 999 of CAUYQG010166426.1, forward strand.
AACTTGGAAATGCAGCTTCCATTTCTTCCAGACTTTCTCCTTTTGAGGGGAAGAGTGGGAGACCACAGCTATCCCTTTGGTGTTCTAAGCACTCACATTTCTAGGTTCTGTAAGAAAAAAGCTGCTCGCTCTAGTTTCTGGCTTCCACTGGACTTGCGTAGTCGCTGGGCATGGGTGGTGAGTGGAAGGGTTGGCCTGCTGGAACAAAGCTTAAAGGAAAAGCCTAGAAGTTGGTTGTGATGTTCAGGGTGATGCCAGTGAAAGCCGTCTTTGATTTTCCAAACCCTTGGTGTCAGGATCTTCACTGCCACAGTCAGATGTGACAGGTGAGCCTGGCTCAGGGCTTTTGGGGATCCCAGTTGGGGAAAATGTAAATGTTCCTGTCTGTTGATTGGGAAGGAGCCTGGAGGCAGGGTGGGCCCACAGGGGCATGTATGCTGTGTGATGGGCTTGGACTTGGTCAGCAGGGTTGTGAGCAGATAGTGGCATTATCTGAGTTGTTTTTATAGACCAGGACTGAGGTGGACACCAGAGCAGGAAGACCAGCGGTGAGAGGGATCCAGATGAGTCGTGAAGATAGCCTGAACAAAGTTGCACCGTGGGCCTGGAGAGGGGACCTGAGAGGGCATTAGAGGGTGGAACTGGCAAGACTTGGTGGTCGACTGAGAGGCCAAGGAGCGGGAGGGAGGAGCTGGGAATGAGGCCCAGGCTTCTGGCTGTGTTGTCTGTTGCCTTTCCTAAGGGCTGGGGAGCAGGTGAGTTTGCCTCAGACATTGGAATTTGTGTCTGTCCCAAGAGGCAAACAGGTGGCTGATGTGAAATGCAAGTGAGAGTCGGAACACAAGTGGTCCCTCAAGCCACAGAACTGAAGCAGAGAGCCTGAACCCCTGAGGAGCACAAGCTTGTTAGGGGCAGGGGAAGCCAAGGAAAAGTTGCCAAGAAGAGGCGAGAGCACCACGGGAGGAGGAACACCAGGCATACGCACTGTCCTGGAAGCTCTGGAAAGAGCTCGCTTTCCAAGGGAAGGCGAGTGGCAGGAGAGGGGGCAAGCAACCAGGGTGCCCCTGACCTTTGCAAGAGCAGATTGGTGCCATGGCTGGGGAGTGATTTGGGGAATGGTTGAGACATGGATGTACAAGAGCTAACGTAGACACCCCCTCCCACCCCCCCAGTGGAGCATTGCTGGAACGAAACTTAAGGGAAAAGCTTAGAAGCTGGTTGTGATGTTCAGGGCAAGGTCAGTGACTGGCAGATGATGTGGGGACAGGAAGGAGACCTTCTGCTCTTTGGTTTTAAGATGGTTGAGTTAAGCAGTTTTAGGGTGAATTGTAGGTTGAAATATTGATAGGAAGGAAATTCGAGAGGGAAGGCCATGGTACGGGCTGCTCCTGTTTTGGGGTGGATGGTCTCCTAGCAGCTCTGGAGGTCCAGGTTTCAAGCAACCTGATGCCAGACGATTTGGGGATCAAGTCCCCTTCTAGAAGCCAGTGGGGAGGTTTTTGGAGCCCGGAAGTTGAATGGGGAACCTTTTAGCCCCCTGGTGTCCTCGTTCCTGTGATGAGTGAGGGCCATTTTCAGGTTCAATAGCTGTCTCTTTCCAGTGACATTCTGGAGCTTTTCCTGCTCTGTAGTTCAGGTCAACCCCTTTGGCAGATATCTTTATTCTTCTTTGTTAAACCCCTTTTTGTCCTGACCTTTTTAGGCTTTCCTTTGCTTATGAACAAAGGGCATATTGCAGTCTTTGTGCACGTGAGGGTTTTTGTGTGTGTGTGTTTTTTGTTTGTTTGTTTGTTTTTGTGTTGGAGTTTCACTCTGTCACCCAAGCTGGAGTGCAGTGGTACACTCACGGCCACTGTAGCCTTGACCTGCTGGGCTTAGGTGATCCTTCTGCCTCAGCCTTCCAAGTAGCTAGAACTGCAGTCGCATGCCACTGCGCCCAACTAGTTTTTGTGATTTATTAGAGAGACGAGGTCTCACCAAGTTGCCCAGGCTGGTCTTGAACCCCCGGGCTCAGGCAATCCTTTCGCCTAGACCTCCCAAAGTGCTGGGATTACAGGATGAATTACCGCACCCAGCCGAATGTGAGGTTTTAAAAATCAATTCCCTGGCGATGGCTCGCACCTGTAATTCCAGCACTTTGGGAGGCCAAGTCAGGAGGATTGCTTGAGCTCAGGAGTTTGAGACTGGGCAACATAGCAATACCTCATTTCTTTAAAAAAATAAAATTATCCAGGTGTGGTGGCACGTGCTTATAGTCCTAGCTACTTGGGAGACTGAGGCAGAAGGATTGCCCGAGCCCAGGAGGTTGAGGCTGCAGTGAGCAGTGATCATGCTACTGCAGTCCAGCCTGGGCGACAGAGTGAGTTCCCAACTTAAAAATAAAAATTGATTCCCTTCCTGTCTCTCTGCCAAATGTGTGGGGTGGTGGTACCCTCTGAATTTTCTGGAGCTGGAGTCCCTGGCATCTCGGCAACTACCATTCCAGGCCCTGTTCCTTTTTCTCCTTGTGGTGGGGAACTTTATAGTGTGGGGGAGAGGTACCTTCCCAGTGTGGGGTCCCTCAGTGCAAGCTCAAGATGACACACCAGTTATTTTGTGCAAGCATTGTGCAGACATCACCAGGAAGTGTGAGAGCTTTGGAGGTGTAATTTGTACAAGTGCTCCTTGACTTACAATAGGTTTGCATCTTGATAAACCCATTGAATTTGAAAATATCGTTAGTTAAAAGGGCATCTAATAAATACACCTAACATACTAAATATGGCTTAACCTGTCCTACCTTAAATGTGCTCAGGACACTTATATTAGCCTACAGCTGGGCAAAAATCATCTAAAATAAAGCTTATTTTATAATAAAGTGTTTAATATCTCATGTAATTTATTGAATACTGAAAGTGAAAAGTGGTACTTACATGGGCACTTGGAGTATGATTTCTACTGAATGCTTATTGCTTTTTTTTTTTTTTGAATTGGAGTCTCACTCTGTCACCCAAACTGGAGTGCAGTGGCATGCTGCCAGCCACTGCAACCTTGACCTGCTGGGCTCCAGCGATTCTTCCGCCTCAGCCTTCTAAGTAGCTAGAACTACAGGCGCATACTACCACGCCTGGCTAATTCTTGGTTTGTTGTAGAGACGAGGTCTCACCAATTCGCTCAGGTGGGTCTCGAACCCACAGGCTCAGGCGCTTATTGCTTTTACACCAGCATAAAGTCAAAAAATTGTTAAGTCAGGGACTGTGGGTATTTTCTGTACAGCCATGTATCCCTGCCTTCTTTGTCAACCTCCAATGAGACTATTCGAGGGTATTCAGTCAAAGAAAGGATTAGGGTAGGCATAATACTTGTCAGAGTCTCTGCTTTAAACCAAGTTCTGGTTTACTATCTGTTGGAAGGCAATTGATTGCCACAACGCTGAAGAGTCTGACATTCCTGGACAGCCGTGAGGAGTGTTTATTACTTTTCTCTTTCTCATAGTACTTACCCAGTTGCTTTAGAAAACGAAAGAGAGAAGGCAGAGGGAATTAGACTCCACTGCATTAACAAGAATATCCTAGATGTGAGGCATTGTAAAAGGATACTTGAGCATCCAGAAGACTGGAGCACCCTCAAGCCTGCTCCATAGAGCTTTTCCAGAACTTTTGGTTGACGTTGGCCAGAGGCACCATGGCACCAGCCTGTGGCTTCATAGAGCTGGGTGTACACAGGCACCCATGCTAGTGGTTCCAGGCAGGTGGCTGGGTCTGTCAAATGAGGAGTGGACTCACACTTCCAGCTGCCCTTGCTCTATGGCCCCTACTGCTTTCTTTGGTTCCTTCTGGACCCTTCAGACATTCTGTCTTGAGATGAAATTGCACGAGTACTGTCCTGGGTGATCGTCCTGGGACTCTGCTTTCTTCTGTTCATTATTGAATCACCCCAGTGTGACAGGTTACAGAGAAGTGTGTGACTATTCCAGGAAGTTTGAAAGCAGAGGAGGAGTTAGTTTCTTCCTGTAACTAACCTGCCAAAGCAACTGACTTTGGCAGGATAAAGCCTCTCTGCTAGGAGGCAACCATTTAGATCCTGGGCTTTGGTTCCTAGATCCAAAAACTGCTGACCAAGACCATGTGTCTTGCCCTTGGCCTTCCTGATCTGGCCTGATGGGTTTGTATTCTGTGGTAGGGTGACCATGGCCCTTGCACCCAACACCAGCACAGAGGGTTAGAAGGCAGCTAGAAACATGGCACTCTGATTCAGTGCCATTGGCTCAGCCAGACTGAGTGGAGTCTCCAGGGACCACTGGCCTTTTCCTCCTAGAAAGAGGGGAAACAACATCATGTGGTCATTTCTACCTTTCATTTTTGACCAAGGCTATGAACACATCCTGAAGAATGGTGCTTTGTTTAATTAAATTTGCAGTATGTCAAGTAGCATTCACACATAGATATGAACTTGATTTTTTCATTTCCCAAAAGATTCTTGAAACAAGTACACCCCTTCGCATGCAAGTCCAGGCCAGGCTTTTACCCCTCACTGTTTTCACTAATAGCAAAGAAGGGCATGGTTGGGAGGGATTGCTCTGAGCTCCCCATCCTAGACCTGTACAACCCTGTTGAGCAGCCACTCCCCACTTGTGGCTGTGGCGCACCTGAAAGGTGGCAAGTGTGAATCAAGATGTTCTGTAAGTGCAAAACACACACCGGATTCCAGAGGCTTAGTGCAAATGAAAGGTAAAATAGTTCTTACGTTGTTCTTACATTGATTCCGTGTTGAAATGATATTTTGACTATATTGGATTACTTACATCATATCACTAAACTTAATTTTACCTCTTTCTTTTTATTTATTTATTTGTGTATGTGTGTGTGTGTGCCTATTCAGGGATTTTAAGTTACATAGGTGGCTTGCATTCTGTCTCAGACATGTCTAAAGACTGCAGGATGAAAAGGACTTACCTGATGCAGAGTAAATTCCTGACGCTTCCCCAGCATTCCCCAATACTCTGAGACTTGGGCTTTTTTCAAACTTACCTTGCCTCACTAAACAAACAAACCAAATGGGAAACTAACAGAAAGAGACACAGGAGCGAGGTGGAGAGTTCTGCCCATTGCGCCTCCCCTGCACAGTTGGGCTTTGGAATGGCCAGTCCCCACTGGTCTTCATACTAGATGAGAACTTCCTGCAGAGCAGCTTTCAGAAGTAGGAAGACCTCCAGTGGGGAGTCTGGGTGACCCTGCTGGGCTTCCGCATGTAGGCTGCCCCCGGGGAGCCTGCTTTTCTGGAGTCCATGCCCTTGTCAGCAAGTGTCTGTAGTGTGGTTGCTGGCGGAGGCGTTTGTGTTCTCCACCGGATGCCTCCTTGTCTAACCCTCATCCGTGGTTTGGAGTCGCACAGACCTGGGGCTGCATCCCTGGCTGCCTTTCTCCCCCTTGGGGGACTTGTGCAATGAGCACCATCTCTGAAATGCTGTGTTTGTTGTATGTAAACTAAGGCTAATCCTCAGAAGCACCTGGAGAGCCCCAAGTAAAAGCCTGGGAAAGGAGTCTGGTCTAGTGCCTGGCGCGTTGTGGGAACATGAACGTTAGCTTCTGTCCTTTTGGTGTGACTCAGAGAAATGGGAGGCCCCCAGCAAGCTGTTCCATAACTGTCCTCCCCTCACAGGAAAGTCCCACCTGGCCATTGTACAGAAGGTCAACAACGAGGGCGAGGGCGACCCCTTCTATGAGGTCCTGGGCCTGGTCACCCTGGAGGACGTCATTGAGGAGATCATCAAATCAGAGATCCTGGACGAGTCGGAGGATTACCGTGAGTTTTGACTGCTGGCTGTTCTCTGTTTCAACTGGTCCTTCGGGCTTCCTGAGGACTGTGTTGTACAGAGGCCAGTGCATCTCCAGGCTGCTAGAAACCAGCTGACCCCCAGCCAGGCCCCATTCTCCTTAGCCCTGTGTGGGCGCTGGCAAGGGACCCTCTCTATGCAAGCCATGGTAGCCTGTCTGAGCCATAGCCACAGCCATAGCCTTGCAGACCCAGGGCTTGCTTGAGGCTTCATTAGTGGTGTCCTGTTTGCTTCTCCTCAGAAGCCACTGCCCTTCGTGGGCCTTTTCCATTCTTCTGTCTCCCTAGGTGCTTTTATTTTGGGGGATTTTTTGTTCTTTGTGAGTTAGACTCTCACTCTGTCCCCCAGGCTAGAGTGCTGTGATCACGGCCACTGCAGCCTCAACCTGCTGGACTCAGTCAATCCTTCCACCTCAATCTTCCAAGTAGCCCAAACTACAGATGTGCACCACCACACCCGGCTAATTAAAAAAAATTTTTTTTTGTAGAGATGAGGTCTCACCAAGTTGCCCAGGCTGGTCTTAAATCCCTGGGCTCAGGTAATCCTCTTGCCTCCGCCTCCCAAAGTGCTGGGATTACAGGTATGGAGCCACCATGCCGGGCTTGTTTTTGTTTTTGTTTTTTGAGTCAGAATCTCACTCTGTCACCCAGGCTGGCGTGCAGTTGCACGATCATGACCCAAGTGATCCTTACACCTCAGCTGTCCAAGTAACTAGGACGACAGGCGCACAATACCACACCTGGCTGATTTTCTGATTTATTGTAGAGACAAGGACTTGCCGTGTTGTCCAGGCTGGTCTTGAACTCCTGGACTCAGGCAATCCTCTTGCCTTGGACTCCCAAAGTGTTGGGATTATAGGTATAAGCCACCATGCCCAGCCCTTGGTGCTTTTGTTTTCAATTTCTCTGATACATTACAGAAGCATCTTAATCCATTCTTTACCACCAAGAGTCCTCCCAAAGTAGATGACACTGGGGAGTCATCTTGGTTGTATCTTAGAAGTATCTGCTCTTAGGATGATGGCTGGGTGTGCAGGGCAAGCCCATGCTTGATGGCCACCCACCCCCATGTGCTTTCGAGTGTATGGCTTTACCCACATGTCATTTTCCAGACGCAGCATTTTTACTGCAGTTCCTGAGATTGCCATAGACTGGGGTCCTCAAGTTATTTGCTGCCATTGTGCACCAGTAATCTTCAAACGCATGCTTTCCAGTGAGAGGTCTCTCATAATGGCCAGGGAGGTCTGTTGTCTTCTTCTTTTTTTTTTTTTTGAGTTGAAGTCTCACTCTGTCGCCCAGACTGGAGTGCAGTGGCACACTCCCGGCCACCGCAGCTTCGACCTGCTGGGCTCTGGTGATCCTTCCGCCTTAGCCTTCCAAGTAGCCGGAACTACAGGCACGCGCTACCACGCCTGGCTAATTTTTTGATTTATTGTAGAGATGAGGTCTCGCCAAGTTGCCCAGGCAGGTCTCGAACCCGCGGGCTCAGGCAATCCACTCACCTCAGTCTCCCAAGGCGTGGGATTACAGGCTGAGCCACCGAGCCCGACTCTGTTGTCTTCTTATAAGCTGCTTTGCTATCATCTCAGCGTTCTCTTCAGCCTACTCCAAAGCAGCAAAGGGGCAGTCCCTTCCCCACTTCCTCAACACATCTGAAATGTGGGCTGCTGCCCCTTCTTTCCTGGATACCTGGATTACTGTGTGGCGGGAATGATACCCAGGTGCTGTGGAGGGAGCAGGGCCGAAGGTGTGTCCCTGGGGCTCTGATACCATCTCCCTTGAGAATCTGCTGATTTTGGGAGGAAGGCACGGGCAGCATGGCCACTTGATTTGGCACACTGTCTTCTTAACTCCTCAGGAGACGCCATGGTGAGGAAGAAGCCGGCTTCTCTGATTGCCCCCCTTAAGCGGAAGGAGGAATTCTCCTTGTTCAAGGTGTCTGACGATGAATACAAAGTAAAAATCTCGCCTCAGCTGCTCTTGGCCACCCAGCGCTTCCTTTCCCGAGGTGAGGGGGAAGGGTGGTCCTTGCCCCCGCTCTCGCTCACCGTCCAGTGGGTCAGGAGACCACCCAGGGCCGACCCGGACTCTGCTTCCCGTTCCTACTAAGCAGGAGAGTCTCGAGGAGGATTTCTGTGCTCCTCTCTGCCAGGCGGCTGAGAGCAGGGCCACCTGGTGCCACCCTAGGAAGCCACAGCCAGGGAGCCTCAGCTGGGCCGGGGTGATATGCCCCACCCCACTGTCTCATGCTGTGGTGTGGAGGCCTGGCCACTCGTGAGCCACCCCAGAAGAGCCCAGGTGCGCAGCAGACGTTAGGCCACTCTGGCCCCAGTGGACGGTGTCCCTTTTGTCCCCCGTGGCGCAGAAGTGGATGTATTCAGCCCGTCGCGAATCTCCGAGAAGGTCCTGCTGCACTTGCTGAAGCACCCCAGCGTCAACCAGGAAGTGAGGTTTGACGAGAGCGACCGCCTGGCTGCACGCCATTACCTTTACCAGCGCAGCCAGCCAGTGGATTACTTCGTCCTTATCTTGCAGGTGACTGCGGCATCCCTTGCCTGGAGCCTCCGCTTCCTCAGAGACCAGGGAAGCGTCTGTGAGAAGTGGTGGGGAGCAGGGGCATGCAGATACCTACCCTCGCTGCTGAATAATTATACTTGTTGGTTTCCCTTTGCACTCTCTCCTGACAGGAAAGATAATCTGTCCACATCTGTTTCTCTCTCTGCCTCTCCTCCCTCCCAGGGCAGGGTTGAAGTAGAGATCGGGAAAGAGGGCCTGAAGTTCGAGAACGGGGCCTTCACCTACTATGGAGTGTCTGCCCTGACGGTGCCGTCCTCGGGTGAGCTGTGGCCCCTGCTGGAGTGAGGACTGGGGTCGTGCTCACGGAGTCTGCCCACCCCCATTGTCGCTTCACCCCTTAGTGCCCAGGATCTAGCCGCCTCCTTCCACCAGCGCCCATACCCTACAAGAGGGTTTCTCATCCTGGGCTGCCGAGAGGGAGGGGCAGCATTTCTTCATTGCTTATCTTTGCTTTTCAACCCCATTCCTGCAGTGCCTTTCCCAGGAGTGCCCACCATCCTCTTCCAAGTTTCTACCCACATTCCCTTGCAAGGGTGATTTTTTGGGGTGGGTCTTCGAAGCTGTGCAGTTGTCCCCACCAGGGTGGGGAGCTGCCCAGTTCCTTACCCTGCCTTCTGCTGTCACTGATTGTTCTTTTGATAGTTCACCAGTCCCCAGTGTCCTCGCTCCAGCCCATCTGCCATGACCTGCAGCCTGAGCCAGCCGATGGCACCCGTTCGTCTACATATTGTCCTGACTACACCGTGAGGGCCCTTTCTGACCTGCAACTCATTAAGGTGACTGCCTGGGCTGCTCGTGGCTGCTGGCTTTAGCCAGTTTTGTGTCTCTAAGGACTACACTGACTGGTTCAAGACTGCCCAGAGCAAGGCCCTTCACTTGCCCTGAAGGACAGGCCTTGACTCCCTGGAGGTCCTGCTGACTACTGGTGGTCTGGTCCTATTTCTGGGCCTCTGTACCCAGTTTTCAACTTGAAGTCTGAAAAACACTTGGCTCAGTTATTTTTCTCTGCACTTAACTAGCTTAAAGGTCTTACTTTGTTCTGTCTGGCATGGTGTGTCCTCTTGAGCCTACCTTCTGCATCTTGCTTCAGAAATTGCACCTGCCAGGTAACACTTTCTGTCCTCCAGGTCACCCGGCTGCAGTACCTCAATGCGCTCCTGGCTACCCGAGCCCAGAACCTGCCACAGTCCCCTGAGAACACTGACCTCCAGGTCATCCCAGGCAGCCAGACCAAGCTTCTTGGTGAGAAGACGGCTGCAGCGGCAGGTGAGCTACGGGCACACCCCGCAGGGTGTCTGGACCCAGGCCGTGAGCTCTTGGCCTGTCCTCGCCGCTTGTGCACCCAGGCTTGCTCTCTCCTTGCCTGCACCCTGCCCCACATTCCTCTTTCTCCATTCTTCTACCCATCCTTTCCCTCCTTGGCTGTGTTTAATAGCTGGGATGACACTGGGCTATTGACCAGTGGATATTTAAAGTAGAGTCAACTTTTTCTCTCAAGGGCTCTTAGAATGGATTGGCTTAATTAGAGAATAGTTGGTAAATGTGAATATTTTAGTTCAGACACTGTTTTGGCCTTTTAGGATGAGGGTTAGGTCACTTGGAAAGTGAAGAATTGGGTCGGCAGTGAGCCTGACTCAGAAGATGGGCACCATTTCAGAAGCTAGAAGGGCACTTTCCGAGAAGTTTGGCCAGTTTGTGCCAGTGCTGAAAGCATGTCCCAGCCACGGGCTGCACTACGAGCAGGAAGACCGTGTTCAAAGAAACAGACTTTGTAGACGGGAACTAGGAGCCGTGGGGTGGCAGACCCAACATAAGGAGGGAAATTGAGAGGTCTGATGCGCAGGCTGCGGGTAGGAGTGGTGGAAAGTCTGGGGCTCTCTTGTTCTTGCTTTTCAAGAAGATCTACATTCTGATTGAGCACCCGGGCTGGGGTCATGGAGCTGTCAGGGCTTGGGATCCTGGAGGAGCCAGTGGGGCTTCTGGAGAGGTTGTGGGAGGAGCCGCAAGCCCTGTTTTCTGACACCTCCACCCACCTCACAGGGGGAAGATGAGCTCTTATCGAGTGCTTCTTCTGCCAGGCACTGTGCTAAGAGCTTCCGTGTCTGACTAGTCTACCTGCCCCCCTGGATTGAGGGGTGCTAGCTGTTAGGCCCATTTTACAGAGGAGGAATGGAAGTCAGAGTGAAGGCCCAGGCACTCTGACATGATGCCAGTAGAGCCTCACAGGGATCAACCCTGCACTGGTACTCAGACCCACTCTTGAGAATGCAAACGTGTTTTTGTAATGGAAAAGTCCTTTCTGACTTGTGAGGCGATATGCAGGTACAGAGGACAGAGAGCCCTCCCAGCCCCAGGCCACACTGATGACTCAGCCCCTGTGAGCTCTAGCACTGGGTGTTGGTTAAAAGGGGCAGTAGGAGAAGCCATGCTTCTTAAGTCCTGGATTTGGGCATAGGTCACAACCCTTTCTAAAGGGATCTTGCTGAAAGTGGTGCTGCACTTTTTTTTTTTTTAAGAGACAGGGTCTCACTCTGTCACCCAGGCTGGAATGCAGTGGTACGATCCTAGCACTCTGCAGCCTTGCACTCCTGGACTCAAGGGATCTTCCTGACCCTGCCTCTCGAGTAGCTGGGATTATAGGCATGCACCACCGTGCCCAGCTGATGCTACCTGCACCTTTTAGGATTGATTGAGGTGCTATGTATACCCTCTTTGATGTTATTCAGTTTTATGGGGCACCCTTTATACAGAAGTTCACACCATCGCATTAGACTTGGGCATCAGAGGCCAGGATGTTGTGTTTCAAAGTATGAGCGTTGGTTTGGTTTCCCACACATGAGCCTTTCTCTGGCTCCAACTGCTGCAACTCTGGCTGCACATATTATATGGAAGGTACAGGCCTAGTCCAAGAATGATGGTTCTCCCGTCATTGCATCTTTTCTCGTACACCCAGAGATGTTTACAAATCCTTATGACTTCAGCCGCTCACTGGGCCATCCTGTGAGAGAATAATGTGTAGGGGTTTTTTGGTCTCTCCTCTTTATCATGGATTATCCTCTATTCTGTAGAGGTGTGTTGGGTATTTTTTAACCGAAGTGCAACCTGACAGTTGTCCCCGGTGAGACCCGCCTGGTGTCTTTCTGCTTCTCGCCTGCTTTCCGGGGTCCTCTTGAAGTTTGTCCCGTTAGCTTGGCAGCCACTTCACTGCCTGGAAGAGCTTAGTGTCGCATGTGGAGATTTTAGTGGGACACTGCTAGGTAATGCAGACAGTTTCCCTTATTGGAGGGTTGCTAACATAAATAAGTAAAAAAAAATGTTAAAATTTTTTTAAAAAATAGTGCAGTTGAGAATCATTCCCTGAATGAAGACTTGGTACTAGGTGGTAGCAGATAAGTGCCTTTATGGAGACTCTTGGAATGCACAGTTATTTTATTTTATTTTTATTTGTTTTTTTATTTTAATTTTTATTTTTTGAGTTAAAGTCTCACTCCGTCACCCAGGCTGGAGTGCCATGGCGCACACACAGCCACCCCAGCATCAACCTGCTTGGCTCCAGCGATTCTTCCGCTTCAGCCTTCCAAGTAGCTGGAACTATAGGCATATGGTATCACACCCAGCTAATTTTTTATTTATTGTAGAGACGAGGTCTCACCAAGTTGCCCAGGCTGGTCTTGAACCCGCGGTCTCAGGCAGTCCTCTCGCTCGGCCTCCCAAAGTGCTGGGATGACAGGCTGAACCACCGAGCCCAGCCTGCTGCCTGTTTTGTAAATAGAGTTTGATTGGAACTCGCCCACTGGTTTATGGATCTGAGATGGCTGCCTTGGAGTTACATGGTGGAGTTGAGTGGTTGTGACAGAGACCATATGATCTAAAACGTAGAAGTGCTGGCCCTTCACAGGACGTTTTCTGACCCCTGGCCTACCGTTTTGAGTCCTGTGTAAGTCCTCTCCATCATTTACAGAACTGTGTTTCTGAGGGAAAATCGGCCTTTGGTCATCCCTCCTGGCCTCCCTCTGCCCTCCTGAGCAGCAGGCTGTGGGCCTGAGCAGTCTGGCACAGCCTCGCACTCCCGGCCTGGGAGCCGGCCCTCTCATGTGCTGCCACGCCAGCTCAACTGCTTCTCTCCTTTCTCTCTGCTCTCTCTAGCCTTCCCAGTAGACCTTTCCCTCTTTGGCACATTTGGAAACTGCAGTTGATAAATGACTGTGGACTAGTGAGCATTTTTTGTTTTAAGAGGACACCCAAGGTAAATATCTTCCCCTTCCCTTTCTCTTTGCTTTTCTTTCCCAGCCCTTTACTGAGGGAAGAGAGTGCAGGCAGCTCCCAGTCTGGGAGGCATTTCTCCACGGGGGGGCGTGGGCACTACATTGAATCTTTCTGGAAGACAGGAGAGATCATGAAATACCTTGGCCATGGAAAATAAAACTTCCTTCCAGCACAGGGCACTCTGTTGTCCTGGGCGGGTTCCTCTTGCCCAGTATAATGGCCTGAGCCCTCGAGGTCAGAAGTTCACAGCCCCTGTTTTCCCGTCTCTCCGGGATGGCATCTGCCCTCAGTGGTCTTCTCTTGTGACTGTTTCCTAACTGACACTCCCAGCTCTGCCTTGACACCTCCTAAGGCATCCTGAGGCCCCTCTGCCCTTCCTGCCTCAAAGGGACTGAGCGCTTGGTTTTGATAGGACCTGCTCCCTCTCTTAGCTTTGATGTTAATTCTCCTTCCCTCTCTCCCCTAGGGTCCAACCACAGCAGGCCCGGCATCCCAGTGGAGGAGAGCCCCGGGCGGAACCCAGGAGTTTAACTGTTTGCCAGGCAGCCCCAGACATGGGGAATGGACAAGCATGTGGGGCACTGAGTGAGCTGAGCAGAAGCTTTGTGCCAGCTGCTCCACCCCTTCCAGGCCACGTTTTAGATGGCCCTTGTAGCTGTGGGTCCTGGGTGGCCTCAGAACCAGACATCAGTGCCAGGAGCCTTCAGACTCAGCCCTCCTTTAGGAGGTGGGGTCAGCAGGGCACAGTTCCTCCAAGGAACGAAAGGAATGTCATCATCTCTAGTCCCCAGGGCCCAGCCTTTTTCCTTCTCCGCTGGGGCTGTGACAGTGTGGTGTATTTATACCTCTCCAGGCCAAGCCACCATTATGAGTGCACAATTCCTGCCTTTGTGTGGCCGTGACCTGTACTCACTTTGCTTTTAATTTGCCAACCTTCTGCTGCTGGCAGCACTTCTCGAGCAAACTGAGAGCACCAGTTTTGGCTAGAGGTTCCAGTCCACAGCCTCGCCATGGTGTACTATCTGGCTACCCTTACAGCGCCATGTCTCAGAGCCCTTGCCCCAGCCTTTCCCAGTGCCAAGCCAGAAGCACGGTTACCCACACCCTAATCCTTCCAGTCGGCCCTGCTCCCTCCTGTGGAGGGTGCTTTCCTGACCCTCTCCAGGGCCGTGAGTGAGTGAGCAAATGGACTGGCCCAGTGGTGCAGAGGGGGCCTCTTTCGCTTCTCCTTGGCCTGCCATGCTGAGTTGCCACTAACAGCGTTGCCAGTTTCCGTGTTCCAGGGGGGAAGTCACACCTGGAAGGAAGGGCTTTTTGTGCTGTATCTAGTCCTTTCTTCACTGTGTGATCCCAGGAAGAGTGGCCACCTGCTGTGTGTTTCATGGCTTCCTGGGCCTCATGGAGGTGTCACATGACTGTGACATAAGAAAGCAGTGCGGGAGGGAAGGGGTGTTGATGAACCAGGGCGACCCTCCTTAGCGTCCTTTAAGAACAAAAAGAAATCAGTTTTTCTTATATCTCTAAAACATTTCAAGTCTTTTGCTTTTTTTCTGTTCCTAGCAAAGGAGTTTCACAGAAGTGGGAACAAGAAAGCATTTGTCTTTTTCTTCTAACTTATCTATATTTTCCTTCCAGAGTACCTCCAGCTGTGTGGAAACGGGCATCATGGGACATAGGGTCATATATTGGGTAGGGAGGCCGGAGGATTTCTGGAACTTTTTGGAATTTGGGCCCTTATAAATGGGACTGAATACCAAAAGAACAGTGGTAAGCTTGCTTAGAAGCTGTTCTCAAGGAATATGCTCTAAGAGCAGACGTTGGTGGTGAACATATTTTAAAATCTCTCTTTCCAGAACAGTGATTCTTAACATTAGCTGCACATTGAATCACCTAGCAATATAGAATACTGGGCCCACTCCCTGGGCTTGTGATTTAATCATTCTGGACATCAGGGTTTTATTTTTGAAATATTTTTAGATTCGCAGAAGAGATTCATACACCCTTCACTCAGCTTTCCATAACATTAATGTCCTATATATCCTTGGTGCATTTATCCAAATTTAAAAGTTAACATTGGTGCAGCAATACTATTAACTTTGTTTGGTTTTGCCATTTTTTCCAGTAATATCCCTTTTCTGTTGCGGGATCCAACCCAGGATACCATGTTGTACCTAGAGCAATGGCTTTCTTTTTTTCCTAACTTTCTGTTTTGAAGTATTTACAGATTTATAGGAAGTTGCAAAAATAGAGACCCCGTGCACCCTTTGTCCAGTTTCCCTCAATGGTTGTATCTCACATAGTTATAATACAGTGTCAGAACTAAGACTTTGACACCAGTGCAATGTGGGGGCATAGTTCTGCATCATTTGGTCATGGATATGTTTGTGTAGCCACCACCGCAATCAAGATGCAGGCTGTCCTGCCACCACCAGGATCTCTCTCAGACTACCCTTTAGAGTCACACCTGCCCTTCCCCCAGCCCCTGGCAACCACTCATCTGTTCGTCTCTGTTATTTTGTCGTTTCAAAAATGTATAAATGAAATTATATAGTATGTAATCATATGGGATTGGCATTTCCACTCAGTGTAATTCTCTGGAAGTTCATCCAGCAGTCACAGTATTGCTGAGGAGTAGTCCATGGTATACTCACTGTCCTGCTGGAAGGACATTTGGGTTGTGTCCAAGGTTTGGCTGTTTCAAATAAAGCTGCTCTGAACATTCTTGTACAGGTTTCTGTGTAAACATCAGTTATTTTTGGAATAAATGCCAGGAGTACAATTGCATATGGTCATTGCATGTTTGGTATTGTTTTTTTTTTTTTGAGTCAGGATCTCTCTCAACTAGGCTGGAGTGCAGAGGTGCGATCACGGTTCACTGCAGCCTCAACCTCCTGGGTGTAGGCGATCTTTCCCTCTCAGCCTCCCAAGTAGCTGGAAGGACAGTCGTGCAGCACCCCGTCCAGCTAATTCTTTTGATTTTTTGGTAGAAATGGGGTTTCACTATGTTGTCCCAGGTGGTCTCAAATTCCTGGGCTCAAGCAATCCTCCTGCCTCAGCCACCCAAAATGCTGGGATTTGCCAGCAACCCATATTTTGGTTTTTAAAGAAACCTCCAAACTTTTCCAGGGTGGCTGTACAATTTTGCTTTCTCACCAGCAACGTAGGCTGATCTGGCATCTCTGAATCCTTGCCAGCATTTGGTGGTGTCAGTGTTTTTCACTTGAGCCATTCTGATAGGTGTATAGTGACACCTGATGGTGGTTTTCATTTGCATGTCCCTGATGGCCAATGATGTCCCTTGTGTTTTCAGTGCAGTGTCTGTCCACATCTCTCACCCATTTGCTAATTGGATTGCTTTCTTACTGTTGTGCTTTGAGAGCTCTTTATTTTATTTGAGAGTCCTATGTTTGGTTTTTGGCTTGCAAATGTTTTCTCCCAGTTTGTAGCTTGTATTTTCACCCTCAACATGGTCTTACCAACAAGTTTTCAGTTTTGATGAAGGCTTCTGTGCCTCTACTTTACTAGTGTTTCTTTTATAGATTGTGCTTTTAGTGTCACATCTAAGAACTCTCCCTAGTCTTAGACCCCAGAAGTTGTTTTGTCTTTCCAGTTTGAGTTAATTTTTTTGTATACCGTATAAGACGTAGGTAAAGGTAATTGCTGTTTTTAGCCAATGTATGTCCAATTGCTCTCTTTCCTCCACTGAATTGCTTTTGCACTTTTGTCGAGTCAGTCAGGCATATTTGTGTGGCCTTATTTCTGGGCTGTTGTCTTTGTTCCACTGATCTGTGTGTCCCTCTGCCAGTACCATACTCTCTTGGCTAATGCAACTATACAGTAAGTTTCAAATCAGGTAGACTTGATTCTTCCTCTCATTTTATTCTTTTTCAAAGTGAGTTTAGCTATATGTTTTCATATAAATTTTAGAATAACCTTTTTTGCAGCTACAAAAAATCTTAGTGAGATTTTGACAGGAACTGTGTTAAACCTATATACCTGGGGAGAACTGACATCTTTACTGTGTTGCATCTAATGATCCATAAACATATGTCTCTCTGTTTACTTAAATCTTTGACTACATCAGTGTTCTGTAATTTTCACACAAGTCACCATGTTTTGTTAGATTTAAACCTATTTCATTTTTTAAAGTGACTGTAAACAGTACATATTTTGAATTTTTGGTCTACATGGTCATTGCTAGTAGGTTAAAAATACATTTTTGTATGTTTATCTTGTAACCTAGGGTCTTGCGGACTCCCTTTATCTGGGTGGGTGTCTGTTTTGTTGTAGATTCCTGGGATTTCCTACCTAGATAAGCTTGTCCTCTGCATGATAGTGCAAGTACCAGGGTGCTGTCCTCAGGGTTTCTGACTTAAGTTGGTCTGGGCATTTGGGTTTTTGGTGTGTGTGTGTGTTTTTCTGAATAAGTCTCACTCTGTCACCCAGGTAGGAGTGCAGTGGCACACTCATGGTCACCGCAGCCTCAACCTGCTGGGCTCAGGCACTCCTTTCACCTCAGCCTTCCAAGTAGCTGGAACCACAGGTGTGTGCTACCATGTGCAGCTAATTTTTTTTATTTATTGTAGAGACAAGGACTTGCCATGTTGTCCAGGCTGGTCTCGAACCCCTGGACTCAGGCAGTCTTGTTTCTGCCTCCCAAAGTGCTGGGATTACAGGCATGAGCCACTGCACCTGGTCGTTAGGGCTTTTAAGTCCTTCCCTAGTGATTCTGATAAGCAGCTGAGACAGAACCACTGCTTCTTGAACTTGTCTAGTGCTAGGACCCCACATACCACCCACTGCACTTGGTGGCCTATCTTTTCGAGCTGCGTGGTTGAGAGGCTTGAGCTGGCTGCTGAGGAAGAAAGCAGTGAGACCATGATGGATAGTCAACCAATTTTAATCCATATAAAAAGGTGTTTTGTCTGTCATATAAGTGTCCTCATTTTCTAAACAAGGAGTTGTCTTCTCCATGGTCTCGAATGCCTATTTCACCCAAGGCCCCAGCCTCTGGGTGCACGCTGGCTCTGTCACACAGGCAGGAGCTGCCCGTGAAAGGGATGTGGCCCCTGGTGTGGAGCGCTTGTCTGCTTTTTCACATAGTCACAACAGCCTTGTTCTTGGCCTGAGAAGGCCCCCAAAGTTAGACTAAAGCACTGCAAAGTGAGATCAGCCAGGAACCTCACGCAACCCAGGACCCATGTGAGGGAAGCTACCTGCCTCTGAGGGCTTTGCTGGGCCTGTGGTTCTCGCTTAGAGCAGAGCTCCCTAACATTCACGTCCTGGCATTTAAGGGCCTGCCCCGCCAGTAGTAGTACAGGTCTACAGCAGTGAAACTGGAAGCAAGGAACAGTGAAAGAAGAGGGCGGCTTCGGGGCCCCTGTCTAGTTGGGTCCTCATTATACCACCAGTTAGCAAACGGACGGGAGCAGGGGTGGGGTGGGGTGGGACAGGAGGAGGCTTGCTCCATGCCTTCCCCGTGGTGAGTTCACAACTCCGGTGGCCTGCCTCGGAGGTGGGATCACATCAACTGGGTGCAGCTGCAGGTTCCAGGCAAGTGCTGAAGCTCCAGCCTCAGGGGACGTTCACGCCTCGGGTGAGCTAGGGTTGCGGGCCGCCGCCCCAGAGTTGAGTGGGCCACAAGCAGTCCCCAGCACCTGGGCACTTCATCCCTGCAGGGAGAGCCACCAGCCAGCCAACAGCAGCGCGGTGGGCAGACCTGACTGAAGCCACTTAACAGTGGGCACAGGGGTTCCCGCACTGAGTATCAGCTCCAGCTCATCAGCCTTAGGGCTTCTGGGGCAACCCGGAGGGTGCTGGCCTTCTGTTGTGGGGCCTCAAGCCTGCTGAACAGCCCCCTCCAGATGGCCACAACCCACCGCCAGAGTCCTTAAGACCAACGCCGTGTCTATAGCCACTCCAGACGCTGTCAGGGCTGCCTCTGACAAGAATGGAGTCCCAGGGAAGCCCCTGTGAGGGCATCAGCCAGCCGTAGAAGTGCTGCGCACTGTGGCTTGCCATGCTTGTCTTTTGTCTGTCCTGGATGGCAGCCATTGGCCACAGGCTGGATCGCCACCCGCAGGAGACAGGCCCTCGTGGAGAGTGAAAATCTCCCTAGGGTGAGGACGAGGGGACACCAAGGAAGTACAGCGCGCAGCCCAGGGTGGCTCGGACTCAGGACCGCTCCCTTTCCGCTCCGTCCACTCCCCTGGCTCCCGCCACTCTCCCAGCCCTCGTCCGGACCCACTTGCTTTCTGCTCCCTGTGGTCCTCTGCTCCAGCCCTCCCAGCACCGGTCCTCGCAGGGAACGCGGCCCTCTTGGCCTTGCAGCCAGGAGGCCTGCGCTCTTTCCCTGGTGGGCTCGGTGCTGCTCCTCAGTGCTCACGGGGTTGCCTCGGGGGACAGGAAGCAAAGCCCTGAGAGAAATCTGAGCAGGACAAGGACCACAGAGGGCGTGTGGACACGTGGGAGGTGAATGGGATGGAATGGTGGCTGAGTGGCCCGCAGACGCCGTGGTCAGCACCGGGTGCGGGGATGCGCCACGTGGGCCTGCAGTGCCTCCCGGATGCCGCGCTGCCAGTCTCGTGCCAGCTGCACTGGGGTCATGGAGGCCTGGGAACAGGACGCCGGTCAGTGCTTCCCTCCTTCCCCGGAGCCCCGCCCGCCCTGGGTTTGGGCGCCTGCCCGGCCCTGCTGCTCACTCACCGTGTTCTGCACTCCCAGCTTGGCCCCGTAGAGCAGCAGCAGCTTCATGGCTTTGTAGTGGCCGTGCCGCACAGCCTCGTGGAGAGCCGTGTCCCCTTCCTGTTGAGAGGGGACATCACGCTTCTGCCCTTGCCACGCAGGAATGTCAGGGCTGCTGTCGCCGAGCAGACAGCACCTCGGTCCTGGCTTAGACTCCTCCGTCGTGGTGCCCCAGGGGAGAGACCGAGCACCTACCTTATCCTGCGCATTGATGAGGGCACCACACTCGATGAGGTGCTCCAGGCAGTCAGAGTGCCCGGTACGCACAGCCACGTGCAGGGGGGTGCTCCAGATCTGAGAGAAGCAAGGACCAGTGTCAGGCCTGGCGTACACGTCTTCTCCTTGAACAGCACCCACTCCTGTATCCTGCTCCCTGCATCTCCTAACAGGCCACCTAAGCGGCGTGCCCCTCACCTTGTCCCGGGCATTGACCCGGGCTCCCTGATTAAGCAGTTGTTTGAGGATGTCCAGGTGTCCTCCACGGCAGGCCCAGAACGTGGGTGTCCTGTCCAGCTGCAAAACAAAAGCATCAAAGCACTCTGACCTGCTGGGATGCCAGGCGGGCACTGGCCGTGAGGACGGGCCTCCCCTGGTTCTCACCAAGTCCCGAGCGTCCACAGTGGCGCCCGCCGCCAGCAGCTTGTTCACCAGCTGGCTGTGACCCTTCAGGCAGGCCCAGTGCAAGGCCGTGCGGTGGAGCTGGGGGTGGAGTCGGGAGGTTAGGCAGAGTGAGCGCAGCCACCCCCAGAGCCCCGGCCAGAACAGAGCTGCCCATTCCCCAACGAGGGAAGAGCCTCTCCCTCCCCTCCTGGAGGCAGCCCTGGGTCCATGCCCTTGGGACTGAATATCCCACAACTTCCTAGCCAGTTGTGTGTGTTGCCAGCTGATTCATCCCGCCTGCGCTACCTTGTCGTGGGCATTGGGGTCCCCTCCATCTGTCAGGAACTTGTCAATCAGGGCATCCTGGTTCTCAGCAGCTGCCTTCAGGAACATCTCCAGGTCCACAGTCTCCACCTGGGCCTGGGGCTACAGCTGGGTAAGTTGAAGGACAAGACCAAATCACCCCCCAAGACCGCAGGTCCCCATGACAACACAGCTTCGCATCTGGCCCAGTGGTTCCCAGGCAGCACCCTATTGGCGCGTACAAATGTAGTTTTGTTTTTTAATCCCATCCCCAGGAGATCCGACTGAATAGACATCGAGTGTGTGTGTGGTGTGGGCTGACTTGAATCCCCCCAAGATTCGGGTGAAGTTCCATCCCCAGTAGCTCAAATCGTGACCTTATTTGGAAAGAGGCATTGCAATGTAATTAGTTAAGATGAGGTCATGCCAGAGTAGGGTGGGCCCGTGTCCAATATGGCTTGTGTTAAAGTGGGCCCTGATCCAGTATGTCTGGTGTCCTTATAAAAAGGGACATTTGGACACAGGCACATACAGGCAGCATGCCATGCGAACACGAAGGTAGAGATGGGGTGATGCCGAAGCCAAGGAATGCCAGAGAATGCCAGCAAACTACCAGAAGCTGGAGAGAGACAGACCTGTGCTCCTCACTGACTTCCAGCCCCTAGGACTGTGAGACAAGGCATTTCTGCTGTCCAAGCCACCCAACCTGCAGTACTTTGCGACGGCGGCCCTGGCGGACTACTCTGGGGCTCTGGAATGGATCTCACATGGCTTGCCAGGCACTGGCTGTGCAGCTGTGGCCTACAGTGTCCATCCTTCCTCAAGTCCCCCAAGGGCAAGCCTTCCTCTGGAACTCGAGCCCTCGGCTTGTGTGTCCCCTCAGAGCTCTGACCTCACTCACCTTAACCACGGGCTCAGGTTTTTTGGGGGGGACTCTGCGTCTCAGTCGCTTTTCTTTCCGTCTTTGAACTAAGTTTTCCAAGTCAGCCATGTTCTCCAGATTAAGTCTGGAACTGTTAAACCTCTCCAGCTGAGGCAGAAAGTGGGCAGAAGACCATGCCAGCCATCAGTCTCTGGTCATGGTAGCCTTGGGGGCAGGTTCTTGGGTAGTCTAGTCTTTGCCCCGCCCACATAAGAGACGCCAGCGGCTTGGGCTGTTTGGCTCTTGGGCCAGAGCCTGCCCATGCCGGGCAAGCCACCCCTGCCTGCCCCTGCATCGCTCTTACTTTCTTCTTCTTCTCTTCTTCCAATTTCAGCTTCTCCCGGGCCACAGCCTCTTGGGATCCCATCTTCCAGTCACCAGGCCAGCCTCCGGGATCAGGAACTCCATATCCAGACCCCAACACTTTCCTTTCAACTCTTTCTCCACTTACCTATAGGAACAGGACGTGGATAGAGTCAGGAAAATTGGAGGGACCCTTAGAAAAGCGAGCGGTGCAGTGCTGAGGAGATTGCTGACAAGAGCCAGTAAACAGGGATCAGTGTTCAGGATTTAAGAGCCGACAGACCCTTCTTTCTCAAAGCTCTGTGGCAGTCTGGAGCGCTGGTGAGCTCCCTAATCCCATGGTGTCACTGGCTCCGCAACTGTGGTGTCGGCTGAGGCCCAGGGGGACAACTGATCACTGCCTACCCTGCTCCTGTCAGCAGGAACTCAGGGTGGAGAGACATGAGACCACAGTCTATTTATACTGCTGGGCTTGTGCCCAGGTGGCCTCAGGGCAGATGACACCTTAGCTTCCCTCGTGGGCTGTTGTCCTTAAGATTCCTACAAGATCACGCCATCCTGCCACCTGACTCCAAGCTAAGAGGCACAGAGGAGACGCCCCCTGGGTAAACTCTGGAATTCCTGGGTTCAGTTATTAGCTCTTTTTGAAGCTACTTTTAGGCTGGAACTAGCACTTACCTAAAGGGGTCACGAAGAGTCTATGAGTTATCAGGACTTGTGCAAGGGGCAGAGCCCACCACAGCAAGTCCCCTTCTTCCTCCCCCAGACCCCACCCCGGAGTTCAGGAGCTGGGGAACACTGAGGAATAAGCATGGCGTGGCGCTTGCTGGGCAAGGCGACATCCTGGGCCACCCACCCTCCGTGCCCCACCCCTCCAAAACTGACATTCGTAACTCTCCGTTTCTCTTGCTGCCCAGGGAACCCAAGAGTATCCTCCCCCGCTCCCTCACCAAGGCAGCCCCTTGGCGTTTCCGGGACGACAACCATCATGGTGCTTGAGCTAAACCAGCACCACAGCCACACCGTCACCTTCCACCGCAGTCTAGGGCAAAGCTCACTACACCCAAGGGTGTCTGTGTCTTCTTTCCCATTCGACTTCCCTCTCTGGCCCTCTAGCCCACTCCCTTGCCATCTCATGTGAGAATCCAGCCGACCGACCAGAAGAGAATTACATGCTTAGCTGGGTGAGGTGATGGAGCTATTTGGGAGTCTGAAGCAGGAGGAGAGCTTGAGCCCAGGGGTTTCAGTCCAGTCTGGGCAGCACAGTGAGACCCCCATCTCATACGTACATGCATGCATACAAGAACTGCACGCTCCCTTGCTCCTGGAATTTGACCCTCAAACCACAGAAATAAGCTGCAGGCTCTCCTCTGGCTAGATGGCATCTTTCAGTGGCCCAGTCCCACGGTGCCCCATCCTTACCAACTGCTGAATGCTGAAGAAGTCCATGGTCCCCCCTGCTCCTCACACCCCCCACTGAGAGGAGCTGAGCTGCTCAGCCCTTTTATAGGAGCGTCTCTGGGAGGCAGGGGCAGACAGGGGACAGAGGCTTGATGCTGGGCCAGATGACTGTGGGACTCTGTCACTCCAACCAAAATACCAATCTGGGAACGCAGCCCACTGGGAACAGGAAAAGGAGACACCCACTAGCCTGCAGCTCTGCCACACCCCAAACCTACGCAGGGGGTCTTCAACCAACACACTCATGTCCTTGAGTGCCTGGGCCCTTAGCCTAGATTCAGGGGGTAACGTTTTCCACTCTCCTAAGCTTAGACCCTACTTGTGAAAAAAGGCCAATCGGAGCCCTCCATGTTGTAGGTCTTGCTGCCTG
>CAUYQG010166430.1:0-11330 GCA_963574415.1 Tarsius wallacei
GGTCACTTTGACCTGTAATAACTGATCACACTGCACGTGCTGATATGACTGATGAAGTGTTATTCACTAGAATGACCCTGACTCTCTGAAATGTGGTGAAAACTTATTGGGAAAAAGTAAAGGTTAAGGGGGTGGAAGTTGACAAAACTTTCATTCCTGAATAGCTACTTCATCAGTCATATCAGCACGTGCAGTGTGATCAGTTATTACAGGTCAAAGTGACCTATGGAATTTAGAAACTGATAGAACAAGCCTCCAAGGAGTTTGCCCGGTGGATACATAAGGAAATATAAGATGACCGGAAACAAACTAAATATAGACTATCTTGATTATTGTTATAGGTAATTAGCTACATTGAAAACAAAGGAGAGTATTATGTCAGATCTTGATGCAGTTCTAGCTTGAATTTCAGTTATAACTACTCATGTCAGGGATGTTTCTAAAGGGAAAAATTCTGCTGGGACTCTAAGTATGGCCCTATCACCTCTAGTCATCAAGAATATAGTCCAAATGGAGGTAGGACAAAACCAAGCAGTACTGAAACCAGGAAGTGACATCACATAGGATGGTGGAGCAGGAAACTCTATGGATGGGTCCCTGTATAAAACTACCAGTGAACTGAAAAATGTCCAGAGTCAATTGTTTCCAAAGTGCATCCTGATGAGACATGATAGAAACCAAGGAAGTGCTGATAAAGAAAAAGGCTATAGCAGTTCAGAGGAGCACAGTATATGCAAACCACCCATAATCTCGGGTACACGCAGTGAAAATGGTCTGCATTCATGGAGGCTGGTAGTGGGGGCGGTGGATTGGGTAGAGACCTTTCCCTCCACACATTTAAGGTTGCATGCTTTCACCTGTCTGATGGATCACTGCAGACCTTTTCCTTGGTTTGGGCCATCTTGGCTGTGGCAGTTGCTCCCTGAAGCATATAACTGGAGCTGCAGAGACAGTAAATTTATTGCCCTTTTATAAGTTAGATATTAAGGAAATCACTGTGAAGTCAATGACTGACTTTAGGGATAATAGGTCAGAAAATTTGGTGACCTTACAAAAACAAGGAATATGCTCTTTCAAAAACAGCTTAGAAAAGTCACAAATGGACCACTCCAGGATTCAACAAACAAAAACTGGTAATTCCTCAAGATTGTGATAATTCTATTTCCTGAATTTTTATGGTAAAATACACAGAATGTTCAGTTCTCAAAAAAAAAAAAAATCAAAATAAACAAAGAAACAGGAAATTATAGCTCATTCACAGGGAAAACTGACAGAAACCATACATGAGGAAGCCCAGATGCTGCAATAACTGGTAAAAAAAAACACTAAATGAACTGTGTTAAATATGCTCAGTGTATTAAAGGAAACCATGGACAAAGAACTAAAGAAGATCAGGAAAACTATGTAGAAACAAAATGAGAATCCCAACAAAGAGAGGTATGTAAAGGCATGAAACAGTCATTCTGGAACTGAAAAGTACAATAACTGAAATGAAAAATTGACTTGATGGTTTTAAAAACAATGTATTGTTCTGCCTGATATTTTATAACAATATACCATAGACTGGTGGCTTAAATAAAAGAAATTTGGTCTGGTCAGAGTGGCTCATGTCTATAATCCCAGAATTTTGGGAGGCTGAAGCAGGAGTAGCAGTTGAGGCCAGGAGGTCAAGACCACCCTGAACAACACAGCAAGACCCCTTCTCTGCAAAAAAAAAAAAAAAAAAAAAGAGAGAGAGAGAGATTTAAAAATTAGCTTGGTTTGGTGGCACATACCTATAATTCATCTACTCAGGAGGCTGAGACAGGAGAATCACTTGACTCAGAAGTTGGAGACTGCAGTGATCATGCCACTGTACTCCAGTCTGAGTGACAGAGTGAGAGCCTGATCCAAAATAATGGTAATAATAATATAAGTCTATTTCTCACAGTCCGAGAGGCCAAAGGTTCAGCTCAAGGTTCAACAGGATCAATTATTGGTGAGAGATTTTTCCCTGGTTTGCTTGTTGAGCTCTACATTGCAGAGGGAAAGAGAAAGAGAGCAAGAGGGAGAGATATTGATCTCCAGTGTCTCTGCATAAGAGCACTAATCTTTTTTTTTTTTTTTTTTTGAGTTGGAGTCTCACTCTGTTGCCCAGACTGGAGTGCAGTGGCACGCTCACGGCCACTGCAGCCTTGACCTGCTGGGCTCCAGCGATCCTTCCACCTCAGCCTTCCAAGTAGCCAGAACTACAGGTGCGTGCTACCACGCCTAGCTAATTTTTGATTTATTGTAGAGATGAGTCTCGCCAAGTTGCCCAGGTGGGTCTCAAACCCGCGGACTCAGGCAATCCACTCGCCTCGGTCTCTTAAAGTGCTGGGATTACAGGCTGAGTCACCGAGCACAGCCAAGAGCACTAATCTTATTTGATAAATGCCTTTATGCCCTCATTTCACCTTAATTACCTCCATAAAGGACCTATCTCCAAAAACAGTAATATCAGGGCTTGGACTTCAACATATACATTTTGGGTGGGGGACATGACCATTCAGTTCATATCATACATATCTGAGTAGGCAGAAGAAAGAATAAGTAAACCTCAAGATAACACACTGAAACTTTTTAGTCTGGGTTGCAAACTGAAAAACCGAATGAGAAACAATAATCAGTGAGAGGAGACGTCAAACGCACCAACATCTGTATCACAGGAGTTCCAGAGGAAAAAAGAGACGAAAAGAAAAATACTGAATAAAGAAGGGCCGACAATTTTGCAAGTCTGATGACAAATATGAATACGCACATTTGTGAAGCTCAGGGATCTCCAAGTGGGATAAACTCAAAAGACACACCCACAGAGACACATTGTTGTCAAATACTGAAAACCCAAAGCCAAAGAGAGAATTTTAAAAGTAGTAAGGAAAAATAACTCATTGCATCCAAGGAATCCTTAATAAGAGTAATACCGGATTTCTCATCAGAGGCCACAGAGGCCAAATGACAGCGGCATGACATATTAAAGTCCTGAAGGCAAAATACCATTAACCAAAAAGTCTATATCTGGCAAAACTATCTATCAAGAATGAAGAATAGGCTGGGTACAGTGGCTCACGCCAAAATCCCAGCACTTTGGGAGGCTGAGGTGAGAGGATTGCCTGAGCCCACAGGTTCAAGACCCGCCTGGGCAACTTGGCGAGATCTCATCTCTACAACAAATCAAAAAATTAGCCGGGCATGGTGGTATGTGCCTGTAGTTCCAGCTTCTTGGACGGAATGCTTGAGTCCAGCAGGTCAAGGCTATGGTGGCTGTGAGCGTGCCACTGCACTTCAACCTGGGTGACAGAGTGAGACCCTGTCTCAAAATAACTAACTAAATAAATAAACAAACAAATAAATAAAATACACACAAGAGATTGGCAGAGTGGATTAAAAAAACAAACATGATCTCTACACATGTTAACTGAATGAGACTCACTTTAGGTATAAAGACACAAAGAGGTTGATATTAAACAGATGTGGAAAGATATTCCATTAGATATTCAATTAGTAACGAAAGATGAGCTGAAGTGGCTATCTTAGTGCCAGGCAAATAGACTTCAAGTAAAAAATGACTACAAGAAAAATGGATGTTATGAATTGTGAAAAGTTCAATACAGCAAGAAGAAATATAATTTTATAAGCAAACAGGCAACATATTTCAATCATATACACAACAGAGTTTCAAAGCATATATAGCAAAAATGGACAGTATTGAAGGGAGAAGTGGACAGTCTTACAAATAAAGTTGGATAAGCCGGGCTCGGTGGCTCAGCCTGTAATCCCGCGCCTTGGGAGGCTGAGGTGAGTGGATTGCCTGAGCCCGTGGGTTCGAGACCCGCCTGGGCAACTTGGTGAGACCACATCTCTACAATAAATAAATAAATAATTAGCTGGGCGTGGTAGCGCGCGCCTGTAGTTCCAGCTACTTGGAAGGCTGAGGCGGAAGGATCACGGGAACCCAGCAGGTCGAGGCTGCAGTGGCCGGGAGCGGCCACTGTACTCCAGTCTGGGCGACAGAGTGAGACTCAAACAAAAACAAAAACAAAAACAAACAAACAACAACAAAAAACTCCAAATAAAGTTGGAGACTTCAAAACCCCAATTTCAACAGTGGATAGAAAAACCAAACAAAAGATCAGTAAGGAAATGGAGGGCATGAACAACACTATAGATCAGTTGCAAATAACATACCTATACAGAACCCTCACCCAACAACAGCAAAATATACATTCTTCCCATGTGCACATGGGCCATTTCCTAGGATAGATTATGTTTAGGGGACACGGACACACACACACACACACACACGATACTAGGTCTTGCTCTGTCACCAGGCTGGAGTTCAGTGGGACAACCATAGCTCACTGCAGCCTCCAACTCCTGGGCTCAGAGATCCCCCACATCCACTTCCCAAGTAGCTGGGACTACAGGCATGCGCCACCATGCCTGGCTACAAAAAAAAAAAAATCTTTAAAAAGGTTTAAATATCTAAATCATATCAAAGATCTTTTCTTACCACAGTAGCATGACTTTAGAAATCAATAACTAAAGGAAAACTGGGAAATTCACAAATCTGTGGAAATTAAATTGCATATTCTAAACAACCAATAGATAAATTAGTAAGAGAATTATAAAACAACTTGAGGTGAATGAAAACAATAACATAATAAAACATATTGGATCCAGCAAGTATAACATTCAGAGGGAAATTGATAACTGTAAACACCTGCATTAAAAAAGAAAGACCTCAAATCAATAACCTAATAAGATACCTTAAAGATGAAAAAAAAAAAAAGAACAAACTTCAAGCCAGTAGAAGGAAGGAAATGATTAAAGTTAGATCACAGATAAGTGAACTAGAGAATAGATAAACAATAGGAAAAAATTAATGAAGTCAAAACTGGTTCTTTGAAAAGATCAACAATATTGACCAATCCTTAGCGAGATGGACTAAAAAAACCCCAGAAGACTCAAATTACAAAAACCAGATATGAATCTGAGGACAATACTCCTGATTGTACAGAATTAAAAAAAATTATAAGAGATTACTGTGAACAACTGTATGCCAACAAATGAGATAAACCAGTTGAAATGCACAAATTCATAGAACACAAAACCTACCAAGACTAAATCAAGAAGTAACAGAAGTCCCAATAGGTCTATAGCCAGGACAGGGGCACCCACCTGTACTCCCAGCTATGTGAGAGGCTGAGGTGGGAGAGCCCCTTAAGCCCAGGAGTTTGAGTCCAGCCTGAGCAACATAGGGAGACCATGTCTCTTAAAAAACGACAGCAACAACATAAAACCGTCTGAATACTGAGATGGTATTCAAATACAAATGGTATTAAAATGCACAGATACAAAATAAAATAGAAAACTGAGTAGATCCACAACTAGTAGCGAGATTGAATCACTAATCAGACATCACCCAACAAAGAAAAGCCTTGCCTGGAACAGCAGGAGAGCTGCTGAAGCCATTTTTCCTTCCTGGAAGACAGACCAGTAGTCAGGGTCAGATTTGCGACTCAGATTGGGTCTTTGTGTGTCACTGTTGGGTGCTCCAGCTCATCCCTCTTGGCAGTTGCAGTAAGGTGCCCCAGCAACAACGAGGAGCACCCAGAATAGCAGAAGCTTAGCGAGGAAGCCCCATTCCCATGTGCCTGAACTTGCAGCCTGAGCAATGAGTGTTGCAGTAGCTCTGGTCTCTTAGCCACAGTGGGTCTAGTGGCCAAGGTCAGTTTTGCAACCTATAACAGTTTAGTGACTAAAATTCTAGTTGGGATAGCGTGCCCCAGGAACTGGAAAAGGAGGGAACCCTCTCCTATACATCTGGAAAATCATTCTAAGTGGCAGAGGACCAGTGGGAGGGACCTTACTCCTTTGCACCTGAATCAGCAGCCTGTTGGCAGGAGAGTTCCTGAAACCTTGGTTTCTCCAGGTAGTGAGGCTTGAAGTCAGGGTCAGCTCTGTGACCTGGAATTGGGCTGCATGTGTCATTATGGGGTGCCCCAGCCTGTCCCTCTAGTCAGTCAGGGAAGTATGTCCCTCCAGTTCCAAGGAGCAGGGGGGACCCTTTTCTACACACCTAATTAGCACCCTAAACCGCCCCACCCTTCCTGTGCAGCAACCCTTGTGCAGGGTGACCACCTGCGCTCCACACCCAGGCTCTTCCCCAGACATTTGGAGCTTCTGCTCTCATCAAGCAATAGCCTAGACTGCCCCATGCCTCCTGTGCAGGGAATTGGTGCTGAGTGGTCTCCTCTGCCCTATGCCCAGGCACATCTCCAGGCATTCGGAGCACCCGTGCCCCTGGATCTGAACCCTAAGTCCCCCCACTCCCTTTCTGTGCAGAAATCCTGCTAAGGGGAGAGACCCTCACTGTTCCATGCCTAGGCATCTCTCCTGGCATTCTGAGCACCTGCCTGCCAGGATCAGCAGCTGAGAAGTGGTGCTTCTTCTATTCCACGTCTGGCACACTCTCCACCATGAAGCACAACCACCCGGCCAGATCAATTGCCTAAGCGACCCCTTCCTCTCCCTGCAGTGACATTTTGTGAAACCAGTGGCTACTCTGCCCCTTGCTGGGGGACCCAATCTCAGACATCTGGAGCCCCCATCCGCCCAGATCAGCAGCCTGAGCTGCTTCACCCCTGCACTACAGGGATCTCGGTATAGGTCGCTCCCCCACTCTATACTCAGATACATCTCCAGGTATTCACGCATCTGCACACCTGAGTAGTAGTCCGCCTCCCCCATAGACTTTCTCATAACAGCATCACACCTCTCCTTAACACGGCACACGTTCAGGCAACTGGTGCACCCACCTACCTGGATTAGGGGCCTGAGCTGCCAATCCCTCAAGCAGAGACCCTGGTGAAGTAACATCCTATCTGGTCCACGTCCAGATATACACACAGGCTTATGGTGCATCAGCCACTTGGAATAGAACCCCACACCCTCCACCTCCTTTCTATGCAATGAGCCTGAAGCACACCAGACATGGTGGCTCACACCTGTAATCCCAGCACTGAGGGAGCCTGAGGTGAGAGGACTGCTTGAGCCCAGGCATTCGAGACCAGCCTAGGCAACATGGCAAGACCTCGTCTCTACAGAAAATAAAAAACAAGGCATGGTGGCACGTGCCTGTAGTCTCAACTACTCCAGAGGCTGAGGCAGATGGACTGTCTGAGCTGGGGAGGTCGAGGCTACTGTGAGGAGTGATCTTGGCACTGCACTCCAGCCTGGGTGACAGAGTGACACTCCGACTCAAAAAAGGGGGGAAAAAAAAGAAAGAAAAGGGAGGGAGAAAGGGAGGAAGGGAGGGAGAGAGGGAGAGGGAGAGGGGGGGTCCTGGTGCAGTGAAGAAAGAAAGAAGATCCTGGTGCAGTGGCAATCCCTCTGCCCCACATCTGGGCACAACCCCAAACATTCAGCACACGAGACCACAGTCTTGGAATCTGAACAAACCCCCCTTCTAGTGCAAAGACCCTATTGGGGCGGTGACCTCTCTGTCTCCTTCCCAGGCATTTCACTAGGCCAGGGGTACATGTGCCCCCCTGGAATAAGATCTTGAGAAGCCCTCTCCTCACTCCCTCCGCAAATAACTCATTACCCCAGTAGTTTTTCTGCTCCTCACTGGGGAATATTCCCAGGAATCTAACACACCCACTCAACCGATTAAGAGCCTGAGCACCCCCCACCCTCAGGGGTAGAGTTCCTCCTGCTGCTGTTCTCTGTCTCCTCAACGCCCACACACGTTCCTAGGTATCTGGAGTTTCCACTCTTCTAGATTAGGAGTTTAGGCCACCCTCCCATTGCTAAGCATAAGACCTGGGGCAGCAGGAGTCCCTCAACACCACGCCGAGGCACACCTCTGGGCACTCAGAGAACGTCCTGCCTTGGGGCCCGAGCCTGTGTCTGCCATCAGTGGACCCGTAGATTGGCATCACAAGTTTGGCCCCACCCATCTTGTTTCCCAACTCTGGGGCGCTGACCCGGGAACTCCAGATGACTGCGCACGCGGCAGACTGGCTCACTGCCTGAAACAGCGGAGAGCTTCTGTAAAGATCAAGAAAATATCCATCCACGAAGGCAGAAGTCAGCTTTTACCCATAGGCGCCACCTACCGGTGTGGAGGTTGAATGACGCAACACAACTGGTAAGCAGCTGACAACAGGGCACACCACTGGAGAATTAATAAAAGTTTCCTGAGGCTCCCACCACTCCAGCCCCACAAGAGGCAGTGAGCCAACCCACGCCCCAGTACATTGCTTGGGAAAGCCTACATATACGAGCTAACTATATCAAAGGAACTCATATGGATTAGTCACCATAGTTCATCCAGATGAGAAAGAACCAGAGAAACAACTCTGAAAGTATGAAAAAAACCAGAGTTACCCCCACCACAGGAGGACACTAAGTCTTCAACAATGAACCCTAACCAAAATGAAATCCCTGAAATGTCAGACAATGAATTCAAAATATGTATTATAAAGAGGCTCAATGAAATCCAAGACAAAGCTGATAACAAACACAAAGAAATTAGAACAATTCAGGATTTAAAAGAAGAGATTGACAACATTTTAAAAAACAGAACTAAAAAATTCATTCAAGGAAATAGAAGACACAGTTCAAAGCTCTAACAGTAGGCTAGACCAGGTAGAAGAAAGAATGTCAGAGCTGGAAGACAAAAACAAGTTCTTCAAATTAACCCAGACAGAAGTAAAGAAAAAAGATTAAGAAGAATGAGCAAAGTCTTAGAGAAATATGGGGTCATGTAAAGTGATGAAATATAGGTTTACATGAAAATGACAAATCATAGGCATTCCAGACAGATCAGGAGTTAAAGTACATAGTATGGAAAATGAACCCTAACCAAAATGAAATCCCTAAAATGTCAGACAATGAATTCAAAATATGTATTATAAAGAGGAAATAACGCAAGAAAATATCCCTGGTCTTGTGAGAGATCTAGAAATCCAGATGCAAGAAGTGCCAAGAACTCCTAAAAGATCCAGCACAAGAAGAATCTCACCAAGATGTATAGTTGACACATACATCCGAAATCCAACATGAAAGAAAATATACTAAGAGCAGCAAGAGAGAAGCACTGGATCATTTATAAAACAAAGGACATTAGATGGACAGTGGACTTCTCAGCAGGAATCCTACAAGCCAGAAGAGAGTGAAGTCCTACTTTCAACCTACTTAAAGAAAAGAAATGCCACCTAAGAATTATATATCCAGCCAAACTAAACTTCATAAATGGAGAAGAAATAAAGTTCTTCTCCAACAAACACTAAGAGAATTTATCACCACTAAATTGGCTCTACAAGAGATGCTCAAAGGAGTTCTAAACAGGGAAATGAAATGATGATCCTTGCTATTATAAATGATCACATAAGTACAAACCTCATATATCTCCCCCCCAAGTCTGGGTCAATCTATCACCCAGCTGGAGTACAGTGGCATGGTCATGCTCACCACAGCCTCAAACTCCTGAGCTCAGCAATCCTCCCTCCTCAGCCTTCAGAGTAGCTGGTACAATAGGCATGTGTCACCATGCCTGGCTATTTTTAAAAATTTTGGTACAGACAAGATCTTGCTATGTTGCTCAGTCTGGCCTCAAGCTCCTGGTCTTAAGTGATCCTCCTTCCTCAGCCTCTAACTGGTGGAATTCCAGATGTGAAACACTGTTCCTGTCAAGATGTTACAAAACAACTATAACTACAACCAAAAATATTTGAAACCCTGAGGCAGCTAGCTTACAACGCTATGGCAGGAACAAAACATCATATATCAATATCAACCCTGAATGTAAATGGTTTCAACATTCAACTTAAAAGATACAAAGTGACAAACTGGATTAAAAAACAATACCCAACCATCTGCTGCCACCTACAAGAGACCCACCTACTGGCCAAAGACAGTCACAGACTCATTGTAAATGGGTGGAAAAATACATATCATGTGAATGGAAAATAAAAATGAGCAGGAGTAGCCATCCTCATATCAGATAACATGGACTTTAAACCAACAACAGTAAAATAAAAAAAGACAAAGAAGGACAATGTATAAGGATAAAGGGTGCAATTCAACAAGAAGATTTCACTACCTTAAAAATATACTCACCCAACACCAGAGGACTCAAATTCATAAAGGAAACACTACTTGACCTTAGAAAAGACACTGATAGCAATACAATAATAGTGGGGGACTGCAACACCCCCTGACATTGCTAGACAGATCATCAGCAGAAGATCAACAAAGAAACACTGGACCTATATTTGACTACAGACTAAATGCACCTATCAGACATCTACAGAACTTTTCACCCTACAATATCAGAATGTACATTCTTCTTATCTTTGAAGGGAACATTCTCAAATTATTCCTCTGCTGATGACATGATTCTACAAATCCTAAAGACTCCTCCAAGAGGATTCTACACCTGGTAAACAATTTCATTAAAGTCCCAGGATACAAAATCAATGTACAAAAATCAGTAGCATTTCTATACACCAATAGTGCTCAAGCCAAGAACCAAATCAGGAGCTCAATCTGGCTGGGTGTGGTGGCTCATGCCTGTAATCCAAGCACTCTGGAAGGCTGACGTGGGAGGATTGCTTGAGTTTAGGAGTTCGAGACTAGCCTGGGCAATATAGCGAGACCTTGTCTCTACAAAAAAATAAAAAAATTAGCCAGGTGTAGTGGCCTGTACCTGTAATCCCAGCTACTCAGAGGCTGAGCGGGGAGGATCACTTGAACCCAGGAGGTCGAGGTTGCGGTGAGCCGTGATGTCACTGCACTCCAGCCTTGGCAACAGAGTGAAACTACAACTTAAAAGAACACAAACCAAAACAAAACAAAAATCTCAACTTAATCCCATTTACAATAGCCACAAAAAATAAATAAAATCTAGGAATATACCTAAGGAAGTAAAATATCTCTACAATGAGAATGACAAAACACTGATGAAAGAAATCATAGATGACATAAGCAAGTGGAAAACTATCCCATGCTTATGGATCAGAAGAATCAATATTGTTAAAACTTCCCAAAGCAATCTCCAGATTCAATGCAATCTCTATCAAAATACTGACATCATTTTTCACAGAACTGGAAAAAACAATCTTAACGTTTATTTGGAACCAAAAAAGGGCTCAAATGGCAATAACAGTTCTAAGTAAAAAGAACAAAAGTTGAGGCATCACACTGCCTGGCTTCAAATTATACTACAAGGCTATAGGAACTAAAACAGCATGGTACAGGTAGAAAATAGATCAGTGGAACAGAATAGAGAACCCTGAAATAAA
>CAUYQG010166431.1:0-23549 GCA_963574415.1 Tarsius wallacei
CCCTATCTATCCCCATACACAAAAATTAACTCCAAATGGATCAGAGACCTAAATGTAAAACCTCAAACCATAAGAACCTTAGAAAATGAAGGACATACCCTCATGGAAATTGGAACTGGCATCCAATTCCTGAAGAAAACCCGAAACCCACAGGCCATAAGAGATAAGATAGACAAGAGATTAAACTGACAAGCTTCTGCAAAGCCAAAGAAACCATCAAGAGCATCAAGAGAGCAGGGAGACAGCCTACAGACTGTGAAAAAGTATTTGCCAACTCCAGGTCTGACAAAGGCTTAACATCTTGGATCTACAAGGAACTCAAATATACTGAAAAGAAAAAGCAAACAATCCCATTATAAAATGGGCAAAAGATATGAACAGACACTTCTCAATGGAAGACATCCGAGCAGCCAACAAACACATGAAGAAATGTTCAACCTCACTAATCATCAGGGAGATGCAAATCAAAACCACACTGAGATACCACCTAATTCCAGTCAGAATGGCAATTATCAATAACTCAAAAAATAACAGTTGCTGGAGAGGGTGTGGCGAAAAAGGGAACACTTCTACACTGTTGGTGGGAGTGTAAACTAGTGCAACCTCTGTGGAAAACAGTATGGTGATTCCTAAAAACTCTAAATATTGACCTTCCATATGACCCCGCAATCCCCCTACTGGGAATATACCCTGAAGAACTCAAATCACTCTATAAAAAAGATACCTGCACACATATGCTTATCGCAGCATTGTTCACAATAGCAAGAACCTGGAAATAACCATGCTATCCATCAAAAGAGGATTAGATTTTAAAAATGTGGTACATATACATGATGGAATACTACGCAGCCATAAAAAAGAAGAAAATCATGAACTTCGCGGCAACCTGGATAGAACTAGAATCTATAATACTGAGTATCACATGTTCTCACTCATATAGTGAGAATCTATAATACTCACAGAAACAAAGATCTGAGTATCACATGTTCTCACTCATATAGTGAACCTTGAACATCCAACGTATTACTATAAGAAAATGACTGACAGTGGTGGGAAACTATGGGGGGAGAAGGGAGACGGGATTAACGGTAGTCAATATCTGTCTGGGGACGGGGAGACACCTCTTATCAACAAGGGTGCCTGAAGGAAGCATATTTGTATACCTAACCCTTAACTGTACCCCACAATATCATAATAAAAAATATCATGGAAAAAAAGAAAAACGAAGCAATGTAACACACATCAATAGAAGAATGAAATAACAGAAAAAAAAACACACACGATTATCTCAATTGACTTCTAGAAAAGTCATTTAACAAAAGCTAACATTCTTTCAAAATAATAACTATAAGCATTCAACAAACTAGGAATGATGGTAATTATGGGTTGAATTATGTCTCCGAAAATATATGTTGAAGTCTTAACACCAAATACCTCAGAAGGTAACCTTATTTAGAATAGGGTCCTTGAAGATGTAGTTAGTTAAGATAAAATGTGGTCATTCTGGGGTAGGGTAGGGGCCGAATATGATTGATGTCCTTATGAAAAGAAAAGACACAGGGAGAATTCCAAAGGCAGAGATTGTAGTGATAACAGCTGCAAGCCAAGGAACACCAAGGACTGATGGCCACCAGCAGATGCAAGAAAGAAGCAAGAAAGGGCTGGGTGCAGTGGCGCATGCCTGTAATCCCAGCACTCTGGGAGACAGAGGTGAGAGGATTGCCTGAATTTAAGAACAGCCTGGGCCACATGGAGAGACCTTGTCTCTACAATTAAAAAAAAAAAAAAAGGCAGGAAAGAAGGATTCTAAGTAAAGCCTTAGAGCATGGCCCTGGTGATACTTTACTTTCAGACTTCTGGCCTTTAGAACTGTGAAGGAATAAACTGCTTTTCCAAACCATCCAGCTTATAGGACTTTGTTATGGCCGCCCCAGGAAACTAAGACAGAAGGGAATTTCCTCAACATGATAAACAGCATTTATGAAAAGCCCACAGTCCCACGCTGATCTCACACTTAGTGGTGAAAGAATACAAGCTTTCCCTAGGAGAAGGAACACAACAAGAGTGCCCGCTTTCACAACTGCTATTCAACACTGCACTGGAAATTCAAGCCAGAGCTATTAGGCAAGAGAAATAAAAAGCAACCAAATTTGAAAGCAAAGCTATCCCTACTCACTTACAGAGGACATAAGTATATATATATATAAAATCCCAAAGAATACACAAAAATCTAATAGAGCTAATAAGGTAACTAAGCAAAATTTTTGAATACAAGATCAACACACAAAAAAGGGTTTTACACACCAGCATAAGCATCCTCAAATAAAATTAAGGAAACTCTGTTTACAATAGTGTCCAATAAAATACCTAGAAATAAATTTAACCACAGTCAGACTTGTACACTGAAAACTACAAAATAGTATTGGAAGAAATTAAAGACCAAAATAAATGGAATGACATCAAGCATTCATGGAATGGAAGACTTAATATTGCTGAAGTCACAATACTGCTCAAGTAATCTCCAGATTAAATGCAATCCCTATTAAAAGGTATAGAACAGCCAGAATTCATTCATTCACACACACACAGAACACATACAAATGAGGATATCCTGGTGAAGATGTGGAGCAATTTGAATCCTTGTACATTGAAGGTGAGAATGCAAAATGATGCATCTACTGTCAAGACCAGTAAGAGTTCCTCAAAAAGTTAATTACAGAATTACCATATGACCTGGTATCTCACTGTTAGATATGTACCCCCAAAAATGGAAAACAGGCAGGTACTTGAAAAAATAGTTGCAAATGAATGTTCATAGTTGAACTGTTCAAAATAGCCAAGAGGCAGAGATAGCCCAAATGTCCACCAAATGATGAATGAATATGCAAAATGTGGTATATGCAATATACAATGATACATGTTACAATAGATGATTTTCAAAATCAATGCTAAAGGAAAAAAACAAAATTATATTATATTGCTTGTTTTTTGTTTGTTTGTTTTGAGTTGGGGTCTTGCTCTGTCATCCAGGCTGGAGTGCAGTGGCATGATCACAGCTCACCATAGCTGTGAACTCTTGGGCTCAAGCGATCCTCCCACCTCAACCTCCTGAGAAGCTGGGACTACGGGCATGCACCACCATGCCCAGTTTGGCCTTATACTTCATGATTCAATTTTTATGAAATATTCAGAATAAGTAAGTCTACAGAGTCAGATTGCCAGGGGTTGTAGTAAGGGGAAAATAAAAAGTAACTGCTTAATAGGCACAGGACTTTCTTTGAGGTGATGAATATGTTCTGAAACTAGATGAGGTGGTGGTTACACAACATTGTGAATGTACTATTTGCCACTAAACTGTATACTTCAAAATGGTTAGTTTTATGTTATTTATAAATTTCACCTCAATAAAAAAGCAATGTAAAAAAGTCATTCTCAATATTCAATGTTGGTAATAATGCTTCTTTTTTATTAAAAATTTTCTTCTCCCTGGTGTTTTAGGGTTCCCCTCCTTCTTATGTATAGCCTGTTTACATTGTAAACTTTCCTTCTCACTCTAGATGTTTGCCCTGAATTACACCAACATATAGCTTACATTAATATCTAGACACTGACAATTACCAAAATCACATCTAAAGACCAAATCATTCCCCAGAGATCCATAACCATATATGCAAATAAGTTCTGGGCTTTTATATGAATATCTAACAGGCACCTTAAGATTTAACATGTCCAAAACATGAAACCATTATGAAACCGTCAAGTCTGCTTTTTGCATTATAACTTTTAATTTCATTAATGGAATATCACCTATAGTTACCCTAATACAGCAATTTGAGAAGCACCTGAGTCCTCTTTCAACCTGTATCTATCAGATTTATCATCCTTACTAATTACTTTAAAAGGTCTACTGTTCCCTTTCTTTCCAACCTCTCTCTTCCACATCACTCCTTTTTGTCTACTTTAAAATTATATTAACACATTTGCAACCAGCAAATTTTTCACTTTCCCAATACTGAGACAGGGTGAAAATAAAAAAAAATCTGAGGCTGGTTGCTGTAAACTTCTGTCATTAAGCACAAGTGAAATGGTCTTTTCTAAATTGTCACGTTTCCCACAATATAGCTGAAAGTTGCAGACATATCTAGTATTTGCCTCAGACACCACTCTGATTAGCATTCCATACTTTGTATTTTTATTCAGAATATAAACCTGAAAAGACAGTCTCCCACAATGAGCTATCATGGATTCATCCAAGGAAAGCTCTTGTTCAGGTCTGTACACAGTGTTGAACTTATTTAAAAACAAAATTTATTACAGGTTCAATTTTGCATTATCTGCTAGGATTTGGCTGCATTCTGCATTACTAGAAAAATGCAAAAGCTGCAAAATTTGTTGGAATCTATTTCATGTCATTATTTTTTAAAAGAAAGGCGTCAAAATTGATGGACGTGTTGACCAATAATCATGTGTGGTGGTTTTCTTCACTTGTCCCATCAAAGTATTTAATGCTAGAAATCTTTTCATCTCAGGCACTACAGGACTGCTCCACTCTTTTGATTTATTTGGACACTTATGTCTGTGGTGTATCTGATCATAATACCTGTTAGTTTCAGGAGCGATCACTTCTATAAAATCACTACCAATAAATAGCCCAATAACTAACTTGATTTATACTTTTTTTTTTTGAGTTGGAGTCTCATTCTGGCGCCCAGGCTGGAGTGAAGTGGTACACTCCTGGCCACCACAGCCTCGATCTGCTGGGCTCTGGCGATCCTTCCACCTCAGCCTTCCAAGTAGCTGGAACTACAGGCGCGTGCTACCATGCCCGGCTAATTTTTGTGATGTACTGTAGAGACAAGGTCTCGCCAAGAGGTGGGTCTTGAACCCACGGGCTCAGGCAATCCACTCGCCTCGGCCTCCCAAAGTGCTGGGATTACAGGCTGAGCCACCAAGCCCGGTCTTTACTTTATACTTTGAGGAACATTTGGAAATACCTTGACACCTGGATTACCAGTAAACACGTCTAAATTTACTTTTGGATCATATTTTGTCCATTCAATGTCTGATTCGTTCTCACCAGTACTAGATTCACTATCATAGATTGTCTGCATTACATTTCTTAGTTTACATGCATCAATACATCACTATCTGTTTCACTCTAAGTTCGTAGGATTCACCTTTGACCTTAGAAATCTCAACAGCATGTATTTCTTTATTTTCCATAATTATGGTAAATTATTTTTAACGCTGAAGTATGAAAGCCCTGAAATATCAAAATACAAGTATGCAATATTAACTGCAACAAAATAATGACCAACTTGCAATTCTTACCAATTATGTAAATCAGTAACAATACTGTGCAGTCAATATCAGATAACTATCTCAATTAACTTTTTCCTTGCCTGGCTATACATTTTCAAGCAAAATATAACAACACATACATATGACAACACTGCAGCATTCAGAAACAGAAAACTGCAAAGACGTATTCACATCAGTGGCAACCAGGAACAGATTTTGGAATGAAGTGAATTCACGTCAGTGATCACAAATGAGTTACTATTTCAAAGGCTATTTCCCAACTGGAACTTAGCACAACATATTAGACAGTATTATTGTAAAAATGGGAACATTTGCTTGTCTATCATGAAGGACTAACTGCTATGGAAATTGCCTTCCCAGCCAGGCTTGGTGGCTCAGCCTGTAATCCCGCACCTTGGGAGGCTGAGGTGAGTGGATCGCCTGAGCCCGCGGGTTCAAGACCCGCCTGGGCAACTTGGTGAGACCTCATCTCTACAATAAATAAAAAAAATCAGCCAGACGTGGTAGTGCGTGCCTGTAGTTCCAGCTACTTGGAAGGCTGAGGCGGAAGGATCGCCGGAGCCCAGCAGGTCAAGGCTGCGGTGACCGGAAGCGGCCACTGCACTCCAGTCTGGGTGACAGAGTGAGACTCCAACTCAAGAAAAAAAAAA
Source organism: Tarsius wallacei (assembly GCA_963574415.1). Taxonomy (NCBI): domain Eukaryota; kingdom Metazoa; phylum Chordata; class Mammalia; order Primates; family Tarsiidae; genus Tarsius; species Tarsius wallacei. The sequence goes on from CAUYQG010166431.1 coordinate 5,973, forward strand.
AGAAATTGCCTTCCCATAGTATACAACTAAAAAGCAGAAAAATTTTATGAAACACCAATTTTCAGACACTGAACACTGATTATTAAAAATTAAATGCAGCTCATAACAATGGTCCATGAGAGAAAAAGCCACAAATGAGGCAAACCGTCTGAATGCCTCAACTTAGTGTGCCTGGATAATTTTTAAGTGGTAATGAAGGGAGGCAGAAACCTAATAGACCACAATGGTCTACCAGAATTGAGAAGATAGAGACAGGATTTCAGAGATGCTAAGAAGGTTAGAATTTGTAGAATACCAAAAAGAGGGAAAAATACATACAGAAAGAGCCTCAGACATATGCATAAAAAAGTCCCTGGAGTCTTTGATTGAACAATGCACATGTATGAGAGAAAACTTCCTGAAGCCAGGAGCTAAGAATAGTTTTGTCAAATTCAGAATGTCTGACATCAAATCAATACTACTAAAGAGGTAAAAAAATACAGCCTGTACAAAGAGTAGTAACAACAGAAAGAGATATGACAGAATTTGTAAATCAAAGATCTTAAGACAGCTGTTATAACTCTTACATACTCAAAGATATATACAGGAAAACATTAATATGATGGGTACAGAAATGAAGTGCATAAAAAGGAGATGTTAACAGAATTTCCAGATTTGACTATACAGAAAAAATGATCAGTAAACTTGAAAATACTGCAATAGTAACTATCATAAAGCACAGAAAAAAAAGAAGTTTAAAACAGTTCCAGGAGGTCTAACACACACATAACTGGAATTCAAAACAGAAGAGTAGGGAGTAAAAAACAGGAGAATAGGAAAAAAATACTTCAAGAAATAATGGCCCCAAACTTGAATACTCTAAGAGATCCAAGAAGTTTCAGAAACCTCGACAGAAGCAGGATTTGAAATAAACATACTTTTAAGATTATAAAAATTATTTAATACTTCTATTATTCTTAATAAAATTGCTGAAAACCAGGGAAAATAACCTTAAAAGCAGCTGGGGGTTGAGGGAGAGAGAATACATCACATTCAGGAGAACACACTTAAGAATGACGGCCAACTTCTCATTAGATATCATGACAACAAGCCATCTTTAAAGAGCAGAATGAAAAAACACAACAAAACAAAAACCAAACCCATCAGCCTAGAACCTTATACCCAGAACAAAGTTGAAAGACTCACACATCTTGATTTTAAAACTTGTTACAAAACTACAGTAATGAAAACAGGGTGGTAAAGGCATATGTGAAGAGACATATAAATCAACAGAACAGAAATGAGTCCAGGAATAAACCTTCACATTTATGGTCAAATGATCTTCAACAACTGTACACCAAGGCAATTCAATAAAGCAGTCCTTTCAACAAATGGTGCTTGTACAACGGATATCCATATATTAAAGAATCAAGCTGCAACTCTTTCTCAAAGCATATACAAAAATTAATTCAAAATGGATCAGAAACTTGAATGTATAAGCTAAAATTATAAAACTCTTAGAAGATAAGAGTATATCTTCTTAGATATAACACCATGTGCACAGCAACTAAAATTTAAACAGAATGTACCTCATCAAAATTTAAAATTTTGTGCTTCAAAGGATTCCATTAAGAAACTGTAAGACAACCTACAGAATGGGTAAATTTTTTGCAAACCTTACTTGAAAGCAATTTGTATCCAGAATATATAAAGAGCCCTTAAACTGAACAGTAAGGCAAACAAACAAACTAAAAAGCAGGCAAAGGATCTGCACAGATATTTCTTCAAAAAAGATACACAAAAAGCTAGTAAGCACTAAAAATGATGCTCAACATTATTAGTCATCAAGAAATGTAAATCAAAACCATATAGATACCATTTCACATCTCTACTTAGATAGCTATAATCAAAAGAGAAAAAGAAACGTTGGAAAAAATGTGGAGCAACCGGAACTCTTACATTGCTGGTGCGAATGTCAAATGGTACAGTAACTTTGAAAAACAGCCTGGCAGAAAGGCTAAACATACAGTTACCATATGATTCAGCAACTTCACTTCTGGGTATATACCCAAGAGACGTGAAACCATATGTCCACACACAAACCTTTATAGGAGTGTCACAGCAGCACTGTTTACAAGAGTCATCAAGTGGAAACAAATAAGGTGTCCATCAATAAAAAACTTCTACAATAAAAAGGAATAAAGTAGATGCTACAATAGGAATAGGACTTGAAAACATTATGTTATACAAAAGAAGCCAGTCACAAAAGACCACAATTATATGAACCCATTTATGTGAAATGTCCAGGAACAGGCAAAGCTATGGAGGCAGAAAGTTGAAGGGGGTGAGGGTAGAGAATAGAGAGTGACCACTTAACTGGTAAAGAATTTCTTTGGGACAATGAAAATGTTCTAAAATTGATTGTGCTAAGGGCCGCACAACTCTGTGAATAAATTAAAACACCACTGAACTGTACACTTTAAATGGGTAAATTGTATGACATGACTTATATTTCACTAAAGCTGTTATATAAAAAAGAATTATAATCTAATAAAATATCTTCCAAAAACAAGGACAATTTTCTGTTTCAAGCAAAAATTATAACATGTATTGTAATGTTTAAAAATTATGGAATTAAAATATGTAACGGAACAAGAAATGAGGGAAGTATACTGTCACAAAGTTGTTTTACTATACATTATAAAGGTATATTATTTGAAAGTGAACTATAATTAAAGACATTAGATAATTAGATAATTAAACACATTAGAATCAAAAACCACATTAGAAACAAAGACCTAAGAGCAAAAGTACAGAAAAAGATATAAACATTACTCAAAGGACAACACTGTTAGCTATATTAATATTAAGCAAAGTAGGCATCAGAATGTAGAATACAAAAAAGCATAAAGAGAAATGCTTCATAATAATAGGTCAGTTGGTAAGGAAGACATAATCCTAAATGCAGATGAAACAAAAAGAATTTCAAAACATGTAAAATCTAACAGAACTCAAAGAACAAACAGACAAATCTTTAACATGATTGCAGATATCAACAGCACTCTTTAAGTTTTTTGAAATGAACAAGAAAATTATCAAGGATATAAAAGTTTTGACTGACACACTCAGAGAATTTGACCTAAATGACTTATAGAATTCTTCACACAACAGTATAATAAACATTCTGTTCAAGGTCCCATGAAACATTCTTCAAAATAAACCATATTCTGGGCTATAAAACAAGTCTCAGAAACAGAGTGAGATCCTGTCTCTACAAAACATTTAAAAATTATCCAGTGTGGTAGCATACACCTATAGTCCTAGCCACTAAGGCGGGAAGAATCACTTGAGTCCAAGAGGTTGAGGCTGCAGTCAGCCAAAATTGCACCACTGCACTGCACTCTGACCTAGGTGACACACAAAGCAAGACTCTTGTTGCTGCAAAAAAAAAAAAGAGCAAGAAGAAAACCAAGTCTCAATTAAAAAATCTAGTAACTGATGAGTTAAATAAAGAAATCAAAAGGGAATTTACAAAGTATTTCGAATTGAATGAAAATGCGACATAAGATATCAAAATCGATGGAATGTAACTAAAACAATGTTTAGAGGAAATCTGGAACATTAAATATTTATAGCAGAAAAGAAAACTGGTCTAACTCAATGACCTAGGCTTCTATTTTAAGAAACTACAGAGAGGGCAACCCCCTCAGGTCCTCTCCTGCTGTGAAAGTTTTTCTATCCTCTCAATACATTCTGCTTTCTCAAAACAAACGAACAAACAAAAAACCAAAAAGAAAGAAACTACAGAGAAATAAAAGCAGAAAGTAGAATTCGATAAATTTAAAAATGGACAAAAAAGGAAAAATCAATAAAAGCAAAATCTTATTCTCTGAAATGATCAATAAAATAGATAAGCCTCTAACAACAATAACAAGTTATTAATATCAACAATTTGGTAATATCAGGAAAGAAAGAAAAGATCACTAGAGAGATCTACAAGGCATTAAAAAGATAACTCCTCAAAAGACATACTCAATCAACACTTACTCAAGAAGAAATTTAAAAGTCTGTATAGCCCTACATCTATTAAAGGAATTTATTTCATAGTTATAAACTTTCTCACGAACAAAATTCCAGTCCAAATAGCTTCACTGGTGAATTCTACCAAAATTTAAGGAAGAAATATGACCAATTCTATACAAACTCTTCCAGAAAATAAATCCAATTTATGACGCCAGCTTTACTCTGATATCAACTTAAGACAATGAAAACTACATACCAATGCCCTTTAAGATTCAGAAATCTTTAACATTTTAGAAACTTGAATGCAGCATTTAAAAAAAAAAAAGATAAAACATGACCATGTGATACTTCTTCCAGGAATGCAAGGTTAGTTTAACATGTGAAAATCAATTAATATAATTCACCATATCAATAGAGTAAAAAAAGGATCATATGATCTCAACAAATGCCGAAAAATGATAAAATCAACATTTACTTTTTATAAAAACTTTCAACTAGGAATGTTGAAACATTTTCTCAACCAGATAAAATGCATCTACAAACAGCTAACACTATACTTAGTGAAAGATACATGCTTTTCAGAGCAATGAAAATGCTCTATATCTTGATTGCAGTGGTGCTTACATTAATGAGTTATCAAAATTCACACTACGCAATCAAATTGGTAAATTAGATTGCATGTAGATTATATCAATAAAGCTGATTTTTTAAAACTATCAAAATATCTTCTTCAGGGTAATTCAAAAAAGTTTAGTCTTTGAAATGAGAAGGCTGATTTTAAAACAAAAGTACTATTAATTTACATTACTATAGCTAAGAATCTACAAACAGGAAAATACAATTCACGTTGGGAGGCCGAGACAAGCGGATTGCCAGAGCCCGCAGGTTCAAGACCAGCCTGGGCAATCTGGCGAGACCTTGTCTCTACAATAAATCAAAAATTAGCCGGGCGTAATAGCGTGCACCTGTAGTTCCAGCTACTTGGAAGGCTGAGGCAGAAGGATCGCCAGAGCCCAGCAGGTTGACACTGGGGTAGCTGTTGAGCGTGCCACTACACTCCAGCCTAGGTGACAGAGTGGAGACTTCAACTCAAAAAAATAAAATAAAACAAAGCAAAGTAAAGTAAAATAGAGTGTATTTGGAATATATTTACTTTACTACAAGCTGAACATTAAATATAAGATGACTGTGATGCAGTCCATATTGAGACTTGTAATTTGAACCCTTAAGCAATTGAAAATTTCTGCTAAAACTGCTTAGTAGGCTTTAAAATCAGTAATAAAATCAAATAATAAACATAAAAACAATAACAAGAGAACTAGTTTTAATCTTTTATTTTATCCTATAACCTATGGTGCATCTTTCTACCAAAACACTTATACATAAAAACAATAACAAGAGAACTAGCTTTAATCTTTTATTTTATCCTATAACCTATGGTGCATCTTTCTACCAAAACACTTATACATTTCCTCCAAGATGACCTAAATAATTCAAGTTGTGTTAAGATTATTGACTAGAACTGCACTTTATCTTACACTTGGAATTCTTTATTTTTCTCAAGTCACATCACTCAACTACTATGAAAATACTCAAAAAACTGACATTTTAATTATAATAACATGTATACAAAATGTTAACATGTTATTTATTACTTTTCAATCATTAAAGGAAAGAAATTTCTAATTGTTCAGTTATATTCATAAAGACTAATTATATTACTACAGAAATTGAGAATTCTTGAAATCCAAAGCAGGGAGCTAATACTGTAAGAACTTTTGTATTTCTACTACATTAAAGACGGACAGAAACAGAGACTCAATTTACCTAATAACGCTTCTCATATATTTGTTGAAGAAAAAAATAAATGACTAAGAGCATATCAAAATGCAGACTCTATAAATTAACACTAATTGAAGAGGAAAAATAAATGATATTTCAACTGTAATACTAGTGGATAATGGAATTTCCCCATGTTCTACTCCCTTATTAAAACTAAAAGCCAGTGTTCCTCACCAAACAGACAACCCAATATATATAGAACTTAGCTGATAATCAGACTAAAGGGTAAGGCAAACATGTGAGTAAAAATAAGCATGACTTTTAAGATAGGATACGGGTATCCTACTTTATATTTTAAACAATGCTAGTATATCAAATGACATCAGCATTAAGAACCAATGAAGTGCCAGGTGCTGTGGTTCACACCTGCAATTCCAGCACTTTGGGAGGCCAAGGCGGGAGGACTGCTTTCACCCAGGAGTTTGAGACCAGCCAAGGCAACATAGCAAGACCTTGTCTCTAAAAAAAATTTTAAAAATTAGCTGGACATGGTGGCACGTGCCAGTAGTGTCAGCTACTTTGGGAGGTTGAGGAAGAAGGATCGCCTGAGCCCAGGAGGTCGAGGCCACGATCGTGCCACTGCCAATGTACCCCAGTCTAGGCAACAAAGTGAGACCCTGACTCTTAAAAACAAACAAACAAATAAAAATCAAATAAAGCCAAAACTGACATAGCTCATGTTTTCAAACCATTAAAATTTGTAGTCCATTCAATCATTAAATTTTCATGGTTAACTCTCATGTTCATTTTAAATGCACTCAAACACAATAATCTCCATTACCCACCTCTGAACGGCTCAACTTTTGTTTTAGTTTTAACAGTTTACATTAGGCAAAGTAAACATTAAGAGCAGGCTTGTTTTTAAAACATTAAGCATATCTATACATTCTTAAAACTACAACTCAAAAAACATAAATCTTATCAAGCTAGAACTGCTGAATAAAAAGTAACATCACAAGTACAACGAGCTGCCTTTCATATATCTATGACTATTGCTGCCAAGTTTTTAAAAATTCCATGTATAAAATGGGTAATACAGAGTACCGGACTTTATAAGACTGAAAACATCCAAATTACTGATTCAAACCATAACTATCTCTTGATTAAATAGCATAATTTAAAAATCAAGTTATTCTAAATTTCAGAATAAGTTAACATTTTAACATTCAACTTAACCATTTAAGACAAATCCAACAAAAGCATTACTGGTCAACACAACGTCTTTCAAATATCAGACAGTTACCTTACGAGTTAATACTAAACACAATCCTAATAATGAGAACTATACATCTCTCTCAAAATTTAACTTTAACAAATCACAAACATTTACCAAACTGTTGATGTAGCAAAAGTGAAATCTGAAATCAAATCTCTTGCAATGATACTTCTATCCTACCTGTATCTTCAATAAATTCCACACATTTTTCAACAAATAGTGGTATGGGCTTCTCAGCTGTAACCAGATCCTGGAGGGGCATCCCAAAGTAATTACTTTCCCAATTTCTACGTGTTGGTGGATTGAAGTTCTTAGTTTTCTTTTTCTGCTATAAGAAAACATATTCAAGTTAAAACTATTAAAAGTAATTTCTCTCAGAATATTAGTAGTAAACAACATAAATATACCATTTGAATCAAAAGAAATATTTAAAAGCCACATCTAACCTAAATGTCCATCAATAAACAACTCATTAAATAAATTCCGCCAGAAGCAGCAACCTGAGAGCAAGAGAGAGAGACAAAAAAGAACAAGAAAAAAAAAAAGGCTAACTACAAGAAAATGTTCTCTTTGGAAAATAATAGAAGACTGGTAGGTAGGGAGATTAGAAAATATCATTTCACAATTTCAATGCCAACAAAAGGGACAGACTAGAAATAAGCAATGCTTGATTCAGTTTAGGTGTAATATGTTAATTTTTTTTTCTTTTTTTTTGTCCTTGAGGCAAGTCCAAGTGAAGTTTTTATGTCTAACTATATCTGTAAGAAATAACAGAGCTTTAATTATTCACTATACCACAAGGCTATGTAACGCCATGAAGTTTTATTCCCATCATTTGGCCCTTATTTTCCCATTTTATTCCTATCTACTAATGCTTTGTTAAATGTTAAGATAACTTTCAGAAGTAATATACAAAACATTTCACAATAGTAAAAATCAAACTTAAAAACTGTCAATTTAGGCCAGGCTTGGTGGTTTAGCCTATAATACCAGCACTTTTGGAAGCCGAGGTGAGTGGATTCCCTGAGAGTTCGAGATCAGTCTGGGTAACCTGGCAAGACCTCATCTCTACAATAAATCAAAAATTAGCCGGGCGTGGTAGTGCACGCCTGTAGTTTCGGCTACTTGGAAGGCTGAGGTAGAAGGATCGCCAAAGCTCAGCAGGTCAACGCTGGGGTGGCCGTGAGTGTGCCACTGCAATCCAGCCTGGGCGACAGAGTGAGATTCTACCTCAAAAAAAAAAAAAAAAAACACACAGAAAAAAACCCCTGTCAGTTTAACTTCTATCTAGCATTAGAGAGAAAATAATTCTTAACCATGAAGTGAACATCTCAAAAACCTAAGGAAGTACCATCATACTAAGTGAACTATAACAGAAACAAAGAACCAAAGACCTCATGTTCTGATTCATAAGTGGGCCCTGATTACTAGTCAGTAGCACAGGGGCGGGATCCGAAGTCACTGGGCACTGCTAGGGAAGGGAGGGAGGGAGGGAGGGGGAGGCACATGACAACACAAAGCGTACCTGGTCCACAACCAGGGTGAATGAGGGCCACCTAGAAGCCCAAACTCCACCTGCCGGCAGCCTACTTACATAGAAAATCCTCACTTGTGTATCCCACAACTCTATAGTAAATAAATTTAAACAATTTTTCTTATTTTTTTAAGCCTAAGGAAGTATTGTTTGGAATCAAACAATTGAGGAGATTCTGATTCAGTCCTTCTGGGGCAGGGTATAGCCAGGATGCCTACAGACACTATGGTATGCAACCCATTGAGAATCTATGAAGTATAAGATGAGAAAGTTTTCAGAAACTCCAAAAGGATCTTAGAGCACTTTTACTTACAGCCCTGGCTCCTTTTTCAGTTTAATTTTATCTACAAATTTTTATTTTCTCTAGTATAAATCACAAATCTATTCATATTTGTCATATCATTACTGACTTACATATTGGACAAAACATCACTGCTAATCAGAAAAGCGAGTAGGTATGGGCAGGAGAGGGAACACAGGCAGGGCTTTCAATGTCTAAAATAAGAGTTTTCATCTTAGTTTCCCAATCTTATTAAGAGTCTTTCCTTTGGATGAATCCCTCAACATATTCTTCCAAGTCTCTGGATATCTTAAACACTTAATTGAATCCTTTCAATTTCAGGACACTCCACCCAGCGAATTCTTAGAGCTCATGAAATCTAATGTCTAAGTCTAAGTCTTCATATACTATCACTCTCTGGTGAAACAGATTATATGCAACTCTGGTATGTACAGATCACAGAACATAACTAGGTTCTGTTCTGTTTGAATCCTTGTCAACGGCATTGGAGTGCTTGTTTGATCTGACTCAAGACCTATCCCAACAAGTCCAGTGGTGTGGATCCTTACGTCTTAAATGCTTCTTCTACCACCAAAACAGAACAATATGCAAAGTGGAAGTGAACAAACTAGAATTTCAAAGTTGAAGTGGCTGAGTCCTCTTCTTTCTCAGGAACACTAAGGTGCTTTGCAGCCTGCCAACTATTAGCTGCATTATCATTTGATTAGGAAAATGAAGCAAAGATAATGTTTCTTGTTTGTAGAGAAACACAGTGGTAAAAGAGATTATAGTTAGATAGGTTAGTGAAAATAGCAATGCCTATACTATGGTGGGAGCAACAAAAATGAAGAGATAGATCCTAACAGTCTGCAATACCACTTTACGAATACAAAGTCATAAGAAAAGTTAGCTAGCTAGCTAGTTTGCCAGTCCTAACTGTTCCAATCAGCTTCCAAGAAATGTTCTTTTTACTACTGGCCTTTAGGAGCCAATCTAAATTCTCAGATGACTCTGAAATCATTCCATCCCTACCCTTGAGGTCACAGGAAGAGGAAAAAGTGAAGTCTAAACTTTATCCAGGCAGTCTTGAATACAACTAAAAGTGGGGGATTAAGACAGGAAAGCAAAATAAGGTAGATTCTCTGGCTTATGCTCAGTAAATATGTACCAAGGTTCATAAAGTTATAAGAGCCAGTTATTTCATTCTGCTGTTACACTAAGATTCAGAGCTAGTAATCTAAAGTAATAAAAGGCTAATAAGCAGCTTATAGTAAGGAATTTCTAGACGATTTTAAAATAGTTTATTGGCCGGGCTCGGTGGCTCAGCCTGTAATCCAAGTACTCTGGGAAGCCAAGGCGAGTGGATTGCCTGAGCCCGCAGGTTCGAGATCAGCCCATGCAACTTGGCGAGACCTCGTCTCTACAATAAGTCAAAAATTAGCCGGGTGTGGTAGCGTGCGCCTGTAGTTCCGGCTACTTGGAAGGCTGAGGTGGAAGGATCGCCAGCACTCAGCAGGTCAACACTGGGGTGGCCATGAGTGTGCCACTGTACTCTAGCCTGGGTGACAGAGTGAGACTCCAACTCAAAAAAAAAAAAGAAATAGTTTATTAATACAACTGTTCTGTCAAGTTATAATTCCCATATATTAGGGGAGAAAAAGTCTATGACTTTACTATGTTTTCTAATAATGACACTACTACAAAAGAAAACTGTAGGCAGAAAAATACATAATTTTGAATTAGACACTCCTATATTAGCTTTTGTGATGAACAAAAATGTATACAATTCCTTTTTTCTCTGAGTGCTGGTTCTTAACCATTATAATCACTTTAAAGAGCTTTTTCTGTGTGTTCTTTTTGGAGATAGGGCCTCGCTCTGCACAGGCTGGAGTACAGTGGTGTGATCATAGCTTACTGTAACCTTGACTTCCTGGGATCAAGTCATCCTTCCACCTTAGCCTCCCAAGTAGCTGGAACAACAGGTGGTGTACCACCATATCCAGTTCAAAAGAGTTATTTTAAAACATGTCTTTTGAAAAACTCTTCACATAATTCTGATTATGTACCCTTTGGTTAAGAGTTACTGGTCTACAGTTACAAACTTATACCAACTCAAAATGAACTATATAATTAAAAACCTATTTATTTCATAAAGTAAACTAAGACCAGATGATTACAATTGCTATAAAATGCCATCAAAGTTCTAAAATGTAGGAGAAAAATAAGTAGCATGTTATTTTGTTGTTTGTATCTAGTTTTTGACAAACCTTTAGTCAGGAATGGCACCCACAATTAAATAATTGTGCCAGTGGGAAACAAATTCTGATATATGAAATCCAATTTTTGATTCATTACACATTCGTTCATATCTTAACTTATACTTAAATGCAAATGCTCACAGTCTTTTTTTCTAGTCACTTAAGCAAATTTCAGGTACGTAAAAGCATACTACAGTAAAACAAACATTCCATTCACAAATAACAAAAATATCAATTAAATGTCCAGTAGATATTAAAAATTACGATTTGTATAAGTAAACAGGACCACGAAGAGGAGGTAAACAGGACCAGGAAAAGGAAGGAAGGAGGGAGGGGCAAACTGAAACTTCTAATATAAATGGGACAGGATCAGGTATAAAAAAAAGATTCCCAGTCTTAGCACAAAATGAAATCCAGTCAACCAGATGATGTCATTTAATCAGAGACTACAAGGAGTTGAAGATAACAGGATGGGCAAAAGTAATAATTTTTGTTTTTAAAAAGGCAATGTTAACATTAGAGTTATCTTTAAGGCAGAAAGTCTTGAATCATAGAGACTCACTTGACAATTATCCAGAATTCGATCCATCAAGTAGCAACAACAAATTATAGCAGAAATAAGCAAACATCTATAGAAACAGAATCGCAGTCAGAAATTTTTAAATTATCGCCTTTAGTTTTTGTCAGCTCAAGTACCCCAAATTTAATGATGATAAAGACTGAATTAAGGTTGATTTTAATAGATTCACACATACGTTTATTTTGAAAGGGTAAAGATTACCTGTAAACCAGAAAAAAAAAAGATTTAAAAAATTTTAATTATCATATATATGTTTTAATCCCTTCTACTTCCAAAAAGGAAATAAATTGGAAATCCTATTTTCCCCCAATGGCTTCCAATCTGAGTTTCCTCTGGTCTTCTATATACTCTGTTCATACTCAGAAGATTCTCAACACACCCCAGCATACTCTTCAATTAAAGAAACTCACGTAACTACATGCACTACCTGCCCTCTCCCTTCCTAATGTCCTCCAAACACATTTCATTGAGAAATAGAAAAAATAGGAACTCTCTCATCTTATGTTACCACCACAACTAATCTACCTATAACTCTACCCTGTTTCATCTTTTCCCTCCTATGATAACTTAAGTACAGATACTTAAGCTACCATCCCCTACTAAATCTTTGATTCCCTTTCCTCTCTTACTTCTCCTCCCTCATAGTTACTCCTATTCATCATCCCTTTTCTTCTACAGCATCAATTTGACCGTCTCTTGGGTCATTCTTATGAACATATACTCTATACTCTACCATCTTTAAAGACAAACACAAAGCCCCTCTTTTAATCCCACATTGCCTTCGTTACTGTCTCAATTCTTATACCCTCTCACAGCAAAACTTTCTGAATATGTCATCTACATCACTGTCTCCACTGTCTCTACTTTGCACATCCCATTCACTCTTCAATCCACATCTACCTGGCTTTCTCTACCATTCCACTAAACTGCTTGTCAAGATGAGATACTATTAAATGAAAATGAATTTTTTTCTTCATCCTTCCTTGAACTCTCTGCAACATTCTTTCTTGAACTTCCTCCTTAAAACACTCGCTCTTTTGGCTCCCATCACTCTTTACTCTTTCACTTTTCTCCCCCAAGGATTCCTTTTTCAGTCTCCTCTACCAACAACTCTTCTATTCAAACTCAGTTCCAAAACTCTTTTTTCTCTAGCTGTACTCTGCCCTAATTAGATTTATCTAATCCCATAATTTTAAAGCATTTTACATCCTGATAACTCTTCTTCTGAGAACAAGATTCATACATCTAATTCTTAGACTCTGAAATTTCCACTTGTATGTCAACATGGATATTTTAAAGATAACACAAAAAGCACAAAACTCATGTCTTTATTCCCTCTGGTCTGAAACCTTTCACCCTTAGTCTTTGCTATTTTAATAAATCCATCCAGTTGTTCAAACCATAAATCTAGAAGTTAATCTTGATTTTCCCATTTCCCTTACTCTCCATAACAAACATATCAGAAGCCCTGTTGGTATTACTACCAAAATATTATCTAGAACCTGGTCACTTTTCCCTTTTTTGGTACCTGAACTTGACACTAACACATGGCAGATACTCAGTAAACATTTACAAAAAAACAAAAAGATAAGCAGGCACCAGAGGAAAGCCTTTACCCTATAAGATTTCTGTTAATATACAAAGTACTGCTGGTTTATTCACCAGTTTATGGAAACAGGTTCATTTACCTAATTTTTTTATTCCTAAAGGAGTCACTAGAAGGTATTTCTAAGCTTAAGCATCCTAATCTAATCAGGATCCACACAAAATAGCAATTACTTGTCATAAAGTTACAGGAAGAATTAAACAACCAACTCTGTGAATCCATTTGGATACAAGATGATATACTTTCAAAGTGTACAAAAACTGAGAAGTCACTATGTGCAAGATACAAAAATCATGGAACTTAATCCCTCAAAAACATATAATCAATTATAATTTAAAACCTCACAACCAGTCATTTTATTAACAGCACATAATATTTGATTAAGTGTCAAAATAACTAGATGTAAGGCTTATATCTAGATTTTAAAAAGTAGACCTTATACAGGAAAGAATAAAGTCAGGGACATTTCAGGAATTTAGAAGGGATCTAGTCTATACGTTATTAATATTTACTCACCTAAACATCTGGGTGCCTATTATACGTCAGGATAAGGACTCAGGAATCACCAGAAACTGCATTTATTTACTGCTTTCTATATATTAGGCACTTGTTAATACAATGCATATAACTTAATCTTTACAATAGTTCTGAGATAGCTACTATTTTCACAAACCTGGGACTTAAGAGTATGTGTGGAAGTGAATAATGAGTAGAAAGCTTAGCAAGGGCCATACTGCAAACAGCTTTAGGTGCCTAACTTAGGAATCTGAACTTTATTCAGAAGTTATAAATATATTTTATAGGGAGAAGTATCAGGCACTTCTATTTCAGCACTCAAAAAACAACACAGGACAGTTCAAAGTAATGGTGAATGGGACAGAGAAACTTAATTTAAAAGTTACCGCACCACAAAAATTGGTGAGGGTGTGGCGAAACTGATCAACCATACATTGCTGGTGAGGATTTAAAATAGTACACACACTCTGGAAAACAGTCTGGCAGCTTCTTATAAGGCTAAATATGAAAATATTACCTGGCCCAGAAATTGTACTCTTGAGCATTTATCCCAAAGACATGAAAACTTATGTTCCTATAAAAACCTGTATTTGAATTTCATGGCAACTCAAGATAGAAACTGGGAAGAACCTGATGTTCTTCAATAGGTTAAAAATTTGATATATTTGGCAACCCCTTCCGGTCCCCTCTCACTGTGGGAGCTTTTCTGTCCTCTCAATAAATCCTGCTTTCTAAAACAATAAAAACAAAAAAACCCTGATATATCCATACTATGGAATATTACTCAGCAACAGAATGAACTGTTGATACATACAACAACTCGACTTAATCTCAAGGGAAAATGCTAAATAAAAAAGTCAATCCCAGAGTTATATACCAAATGATTCCATTTAGATAATATTCTTGAAATGACAAAATTATAGAAATTCAAAACAGATTAGTGGTTGCCAGGGGCGGCAATGGGGAAAGGGATAAGAAGGAAAAGGGTGTTGTTATAAAACCAACAACACAAGTAATCTGTTGGTGATCTGTTTTGTATCTTGACTGTGGTTGGGATACACTAACCTATACATGAAAAACGACAAGGAACTGCACACACACACCCCAACAAGTACATGTAAAATTGGGGAAGTCAAAATAAGATCTATGGATCATATTAATGGCAACACCTTGGTTGTGATATTATACTGCAGTTCTGCATGATGTTACCATTGTGGGAAACTAGGCACAAGGATCTCTCCATTTTTTTCTTACAACAGCACGTGAATCTATAATTAACTAGAAATATATGCTTAATTTTTTTTAAAAAAGGTCATTGCAATAATCCAGGTAATAAGTAATGGCTTCAACTAAGACTATAAAAATGGAATGGAAGCAACACATTTTACAGCAGAATAAAGTATGACAACAAGCCAATTATGATAAATTGCAATAGCATGGCCCTTATTAATGCTTTCCTGAAAATATATTCTTACTCAATCATGGTTAGGCTAGGGAATTAAAAGTTATGACCTATAGGGAAAACCCTACCGTTCCTATAGATACATATATGCCTCGCAGGATTGACTTCTAGAATCTCATAGGAATTTCCTTTAAGATAACACTCTACTATATCAGGGTTTCTCAACTTTAGGATTATTGGAATTTTGAGTTGCATGATCTTTTGTAGTAGAAGATGGCTGTGAATTCTGGAATGTTTAGCAGCACCCCTAGCTTCTACCCACTGGAAGTGTCAGTAGCAACCCCTCATCCCCACTTGTGACAGCCAAAAATGTTTCCAAACATTGTTATATGCCACCTGACAGGCAAATTTGACCCTAGTTGAGAGTCACTGTGCGACAGTAAAAACAAGGACCAAGAATTCAAGTTTGGGAAATGGCAACAGATATATTTCTGAAAAGTCTAATAATTTTAACTTTAAAAAAAGGTTCACAACCTTCAACAACTATAATACAAGCAAGGGATTGGCAGTAGTGGGAAACTGCCGAGTGGGGTGGGGGCACATCAACAAGGGTACCTGCATAATGAACATCTGTATACCTAACCCTCAATTGTACCCCACATATTTAAAATTTAAAAACTTTTTTAAAAAAGATCCACACATGACTAAAGACTAAGAAACACTACTGTAGGTTATACAAAGCTAAATGATAACCATAATTGCCCTTAAAAAGCTTATAACATAGTGAGAGAAACAAAAAGTATTCAAATGATTACTTTAGGTGGGAAGAAATACTACACTACAGTGTAACATGTCAGTGTAAGAAGCCTTTAGTGGCAGTCAGGACTCTATGAAGGTTTATTTAATCTCTTTTTCAAGCCTATAAAAGCTGTACGTGGTGGCTGAAAGTCTAAATACAATTAGGAAAACAGACGTTATGTATGTGAAGGTTCTCTCACATCCTTTACACTAACACTATGTGAAATGACGGGGAAAAAACGGTAAATAAATGTGGTCTAAGTTCTTGTACATTCTAATCAGGTAAACTGGTTCTAACCTTCATTCAAGAAATTTTATTCTCTAAGACAACGTCTTCTTAAGTAATTGAACATATATGTATTATCTATCTGGCAGATATCTTATTAATGCCATAAACAATTCAATTAATGAAAATAAACCTGGAGAGGGTTCTAGCAAAGCACCTAGCTACTTAAGTGAATGGGTACATTTCTGTCCAGCTTCCCCAAATTTCAGTGTCTTACTCCTTCCTCACTTCTTATAACAGGGTTCTTAAACTGGGATCCACAGGCCTTTACGAAGTATATGAAACCCTTAAAACTCCAGTAAAATTTTTTGCATGTGCATTTTTCTTTCTTTCTTTTTTTTTTTTTGAGTAGGAGTCTTACTGTCGCCCAGACTGGAGTGCAGTGGCCGCTCCCGGCCACTGCAGCCTCAACCTGCTGGGCTCCGGCGATCCTTCCGCCTCAGCCTTCCAAGTAGCTGGAACTACAGGCGCGCTACCACGCCCAGCTAATTTTTTGATTTATTGTAGAGACGAGGTCTCACTTGCCCAGGAGGGTCTCAAACCCGCGGGCTCAGGAAATCCACTCACCTCAGCCTCCCAAAGCGCGGGATTACAGGCTGAGCCACTGAGCCCGGCTGCATTTTTCTTTTTTTTATTATGCTTTTTTTGCATGTGCATTTTTCTTGTGAAAATATCCAAACCTTTCTTCGGATTTTCAAAGGCTAAGAACAATTTCCAAAATGTTTAAAACAATTACTTTATACAAAGTATGCAACATGTACCTTTAACTCGGACAAAGCTGGATACACTCACACCCTTATAATTTGTTCTAAGGATTGAAAACATCAAAAATTACTACTTTACAAAAGCAATCCTGCCGGGCTCGGTGGCTCAGCCTGTAATCCCGCGCCTTTGGGAGGCTGAAGTGAGTGGATTGCCTGAGCCTGTGGGTTCGAGACCCGCCTGGGCAACTTGGCAAGACCTCATCTCTACAATAAATTTAAAAAAAAAAAAAAAAAGTCAGCCGGGCATGGTAGCGTGTGCCTGTAATTCCGGCTACTCAGGAGGCTGAGGCAGAAGGATCACCGGAGCCCAGTGGGTCAAGGCTGCGGTGGCTGGAAGCGGCCACTGCACTCCAGTCTGGGCGACAGAGCAAGACTCCAACTCAAAAAAAAAAAAAAAGAAACACAATTCCACTGCATCACTGACACCATACACCAGTGTGGTGGAGAGGAGAGCACATGGTCACCAAACACGAATGAGCGCCTACAGTGATGA